>JAGFMF010011709.1:13671775-13685390 GCA_019455555.1 Galemys pyrenaicus
TTCCTTCCTTCCTTCCTTCCTTCCTTCCTTCCTTCCTTCCTTCCTTCCTTCCTTCCTTCCTTCCTTCCTTCCTTCCTTCCTTCCTTCCTTCCTTCCTGAAATTGTCTTACCCAGCGCCTCCCTGGTGGCACAAGGGGTTGAGCACTACACTGCAGGGCTTCTGCAGCCACTGCAGCCCAAGTTCAATCCACAGCCAGAGAGGGACCCACGTGGTATGCAGCAGACCTCTCCTGCCTCACCCACAGCTCCCCTCAGCAGTGTATTTCAGTCAATCTGACTGTTCTGCTCCCCACTCTGTCTCTGGTGAATCCTCTCACCCCCCCCCACACCTCTGGCCTGCACCCCAGCTCTTTTATGCATAAATGAATAAATCTTTAAAAAAAAAAATTGTCTTACCCACTGTTATATCCCTAACACCTTCCTGGCACAAACTAGATACTTAAGAAAATGTTTAACAGAGACAATATTGAGGTTCCTTGAAGAAGTGCCCTGATTGTCACATTGAATAAATTAATGTATTGCAGGTATAATTAGTCTGAAAACATTTAGGGCAGGAAAGAAATGTTAAGGTCACCCCTCCTTGCTCTTGAACCCTCCACAAGCCTGGAGGAAAGAAAGTGGGAGTCCCTGGTCCTCAGAAGCTGGAGCTGCACTACTTTGAATATCATTGGGGTTCCCTTTCCTGGAAGCAGAGAGGTCCTTGCGCATCTCATTTACAGAGAGCACATTCTTGAGAGAAACCTGTCAGGTAATGGAGGCAAGAGGAGAAGGGAGGAAGAGGCCAGGCGGATAACTGAATTGAGTGGAAATTTGGCCTCCCTGTGACTCCATGGGGAGCTCAAGAATGAGTTATGCCTCCGAGCTGACCCATGGTTAGGTTTTATGCCTTCGTATGAGTAATTCATTGACTGAGGTCAAAGGAGCATCGCCAAGGGCAACTGTGAGTGCTAGCAGTCACTGCTCGGAGCAGCTGGGAGACTGACCATAAGTGGGGGTGAAGAGGACCTGAGGGGGCACCCTGCTAGCTCTTACTCTGGAACTTTTTTTTCATGCAGGTCCTGAATTATGACAAATTTCAAAAATAATTCTTTTTAGCTATAATATTCAAGAATAAAGGCCTTCATAAGCTATTTTAAGTTCTCTGTTTCCCTTGCCCACACGCCATTAAAATGTATTTGCTATACATTGTCTAATGAAAAGGCCATGAGGCTGAATAGTAGGTCAGAAACACATCGCTGCCACGTCTTTCCTAATTCCAGAAAACACCTTCCTAATTCCAGAAAAAAAAGTTTTCATCACATAAAGTTGTGTCTTTTGAATCACACTAGTAAATTTACCTTTAAAGGTTTTTATCTGTAAACCTCCCATTGGTCAAATTATTAAAAAAATATTTGCTGAGCACTTACTCTTCAGCTAGGTGTTGGGTCTGAGCACAGCAGTCTTTTCCCAAGGAGTTTACAGATTTGAGGACAAACGAAAAAGACACACACTACTAGTGGGAAGAAAGGTGCTCTGATGAAGGGCTGGAGGCACCGGTGGCCCTGCAGTAAGAACACCTGCTCTAGGGCCTCTCTGGTGGCGCAGGGGTTAAAGTCTCAGCACTATCAAGCTATCTCCAGCCACTGACACAACAGGAGCTCCACCCCTGATCTCCAGCCAGGGAGGAGACCCACAAGGTGCAGCAGACCTCTCCAGTGGAGCTGCCCCCCTCCGCAGTGCACAGTCCATCTGCCTGTTCTACTCCTCACTCTGTCTCTGGTGAATCCTCTCACCCCCTGCACCTCTGGCCTACACCCCAGTTCTTGTATAAATAAATAAATATTTTTTAAACAGACAAGCGATATTTTAGAACTTTGCAGCCCAATTTAATGGGCAAACTCAAGCTTTGTGATTCAGTTTCACTTTAGTCAAAGCTCACTGAAGGGTGTCAGGCCTTCATAGTTAAATCCGTGTTTGTATTTCTCATAACATTTCTAGGTCTAAAATTTTCCATTTCATAGCAGGGAGCCCACCTGAGAAGATGTGTGTCTGTGTTGAAACAGAAACACATAATTAGGCAATGAAAAATAAATATTAGTGAATAGAAGCCTAAATGATAAGTGTAATATGGGGATTCACTTAAACGGACAAATATATTTTCTAAAGTGCAAGAAATCAGCCACCCACATACAGGGATGTTTTATAACACAAGTAGCTCCAGGTATTTTTTTCTTTTTGAGAATCCCACCTCAAAATATTAATATGTACCCATAACCCACATTAAAAAGAAATTTTTGCTATAAAAACTTGAAAGGATTTTTATAATTTGTTTTTGAAAACATTGGCTAGAAGTAACTTATTAAATTATGCTTGGTTATGATTTATCAGCCAAAGAAATCTAACCCAAAATTTGTTTTTAAGATCACTGATACTTGAATGAATACTCAATTGAACTATGGCCGATTAACAAAGCATACTATTTTATAGACGTTTAATTCAACATTTATTAATTTTCACTTTGTGGTTTTCCTTTTCATACTCTAGGGCAAGTGTATATACATTTTTTTTCTGGTTTCATCTTTTTCATAGACTTAAAAATTTGTAGCTTCTAGGTACTGTATCTACACTGTCTGAAGGATGAAACCAACATGTCCAGGAAGAATGTTGCAACAGAAATTAAAATCCGAGGTTGAACTGTGTCTATGTAGCTATCAGAAATAGACTCCGTAATGATAGTCACCATCTTTGCCACCCTTGAAGTCTGCAATGGTAACCCACAGATACTAACCTTAAGGGTCTAGAAAATGGTTAATTGTTAAAATCCTTTCCCCCTTTTGGTAGAGTAGGATCAGTAAACTGCTGTCATCTGATGATTTTGTTAAAATGGACCAAACTCAAGCACTGCAGGGGAGAGAACTCCTTGAACAAACCCCATGCACAATTTCAACCTTGTGGCATGGCCCAGGGCGGCAACGAGCACCAGCCGACACATTGGTGTGGCAGACAGCCACGAGAAATAAGGCTGCTACTTGAAGCAAAGGATTAAGACCAACCACCAGATTAAGAGGCCAAGCAGCAAAAAGCCACAGACTCTGTAAACACTGGCCCAGGCTAGAGATCCAAGGTCAGTCCTTATGTGTGATACCAGCAGAGTCACACAGGGGAGGTTTCAGTCGCACATACAACATACATACATATATATGTGCATGCATACATATTATTTTTAACCTGTACACATATGAATTATGTAGTTCATCTGGAATTTAAATGTACACATAAATATAAACATGTATTTTTAGTAACCTGGTGTGATGATATAATGAATTAAAACAAAAAAAGTTTCTACCCAAGACATTACCTTTACATATAACAGGCCTAACACAATATACTTTCTAGTGATTTGAAATCCTGGCTAATCAGAATCACTAGGTATTTAAAACATCCCCAAGTCAAGTCCAAAACCTTTTCTATCTGAATCTCTGTGGTGGAGGGTTAGGCATCTATGAATTAAAAAAAACAAAAAAAATCCAACCCCCCACACATAAACAAAGCAAACCACAAAATAACTATCTGATCACCTAAGTTGTGGAACTGCTAGTTTCCAAATATAAAACTGATAGAGGACAGTGTTAGAAGCAGAGTGAAAGCTGATGTAATTATTTGAACACTGGGCTCCAATAGAAGTATCTTGAAAGCCAGTGACACAGAAGACCCAAGCAGATACTTCTCCAAGAAGATACTTTCCCATTTAGATATGATCAGGTCTCTGCAATATTGAAGTTACACACAGTTTATAGATGAAGAAATAACCCAGAGACATCACACCTCTTGTCTAAAACCACACTAGAGGGTAGACAGCACTCGGTGATAAGCAGTCCTTTTGTCTGGACTGAGTTGGCCCATAAACTCATTTCTGATTTCCCACTCAGTAAGGGCATGTCTAGGAACTAAAGAAATAATTCCAAACAAAGAAGTTTTGTGCATCAGATAAAGCCAATGATAACACAAAACTAAATCCCTAGTAACTGCCCTCTCTTCAGGTGTGTTCAGATATGCCTGCCACTCCCCAGGCAAAGTTATAACATCATCCGAAAAACTTATTTGTGTGTGTGAAATGTCAATTTCTACATCATCAAGAAAGTAACCCAAACTGTGTTCTAACTGTCTCCAAAGACTGAGTGATATTTGTTCCAGATCCTCACTCTGGCTTAAGTCTCCTTAGTGGAAGACTTTTTCTCACTAACAAAAACATGTAATTTTGTGGAACAAAAGTGTGTGGTGTTGGAGGCAGAGAGACTGATTATAATCCAGGTCCCAGCATTTTCTAATTGGGAGGCACTGGTTGAGTTACTTCTACTTTCTGAGCATGGGATTCTGTCTGTCACGTGGCATTAATAGTGTCTAGCATCCGTGGTTATTCAGAGAATTGGTGAACATGACATTTGTTATGTGTCTGTGCTGAGTGGATAATCCACTATCCATTAGCTGCATCCACTATCATCACTGCGGCCACCTATGAGAACGTTTTGCACAAGCCCAGCTAATCCCACAAAAAGAAAAGTAAATCTTTCTCCCCCCTAGCTTGGCAGTATTTTTTACATTTCCTTTCCTGAAGGAAGAAGAAGGTACTCAGTGGCTGTTGGCCATGGCTCTTAGGCTTCAATAACACATTCTTAGCTGCATTGCTTATTCTGCTTAACATTTAGCATAAGAATTAAAGCCAGATTGTTGACCTCAAGTTCTGTTTCTTGAGTATAGTTTAAGTCCATCTTATTTAATGAAATGGGTTTTTCATCAAAATCATGATCTTTGTACACATCAAACTCATGTTACATGTTAGAAACGTTTCTTTAAATTTTCTTTGTATTTCTTTGAAACTGTCTACAGTGCCTTAACATGTCAAGTGCAGGCATTATAAAATATTACACTGTCTTGATTCATTAGGTTTGTACTACAAATAGTGAATACTAATGCTAAAACAGATTTTATGTAGAAATTTTTTTATTTGTATCAAAGACTCAAGTATTACTTTTTCCACTTTACAGATGAGAAAAGTGAGGTTTGGAAATATTAATTGGCTCAATGTTGCACTTATGGTTCATACCCAGGTCTGGCTCACAGTCCTAGTTATATTCAGCCCCGAATGGTCCTGCTTCTCATAAGTAACTTCACAAATTCTGCAAAATTCATATGCATAGGTTTGCTTTTTATATTTTACTGTATTTCATCTTTTATAGATGAGAAAGGAAGGCTGTGGTTATGGCATGAAGATGCAGGGAGCAGTAACCCAGGAAGGAAGCACAGCAAATTAAGCTTCCTAGGAATTTAAAACTGAATACCCTCTATACAAGGGAGGAATTACCATCCTCCAGGTGAATTAAAATAAATAGCACTGCATCATTTTAATTCCTTGTCTCTCAGACTTTTTATATGACCGTTTTATGAATTAGAAAAATACTTTTAAAATCAAGTTTCTATTTGGAGTGCTTGACAAAAAAGGCTGGCGCCCTAGGATGTTGGCAAGTCTCGGAACCAGGAAAGAGTTAGTTTTTCTTTTCTTTTTTATTCAGTTCTTTCTCTCACTTCTTCTATTTATCATCAATGTCTTAGTTTCAGGCATCCTTGAATATCAAGGATGAAGGCTGAGAAATCCATTTTACTTCAGAGCACTTAAAAAAAAAATCACAGGATGGGCCCTGAGATCATGGATTCTAAGAGGAAGAGGGAATCAGGAGTGTGGGGTGGAAAAGAAATGAGACTGGAATGCTGGTGGGTGAGGTAGCTCAGGAAGAAAACCGGATGTGTTCAGCTGTTCAATCTGCAGGGTCTTTGTTGCCTTTATTTTAAACCTTCTTAATTTTAATTTTTGGGGGAATATATGGTTTTCCCTACTTGACTGAAATATAATCGACATCTAACATTATATAAGTTTTAGGTGTCACAGGAATGATGAAAACTTGCCATCTGCAGTAAAATGAGGAACTTGTGGGGATTATGTGACGCAAATCTAGGAAGATAAAGACACACATTGGATAATTTCACCCAACTATACAATGTATGAAAATAAAGATAACGATAGACACAACAAATAAAACCGACCATATTACTACCCCAACTGAAGTCATTAAAGGGGAAGATGGTGGGGAGGGGGAGGAGCAAGAAGGCATAGGGGTGGATACTCAGTGGTGATCAGTGTTGTGTGTGTGTGCCTGTGTAAGTCTAGTGTGTGTGAGTGTGTGTGTAAGTCTAGTGCCATCGAAATTTTTTCAAAGTAAGAATGGATAAAACTCAACTTGGGACTTTTATCTTCAAACCAATGAAGAAAATAAAATACACCAACAGATAACTTATCACATTAACACAGCTCTAAGACTTTCATTCTATAAAAGGAAACACGTTTAGAGGAGCAGCAAAATATTTATAAAAGGTCCATGTTGTTCTACTGGTTTTAAAAGAAAGATTTCCAAAACTGATGATGGAAACACTAATTCAGTATGTTTGATTGGGGAGCACTTTGCCAAGAATGGACTCCATGCACCGATAAATCAAATGCACTGAACAAATCTTTAGAATTGCTGTTTTCAGAACTCAGGAATCATGAAGGAATCTAGGTGTATAACCACACAAGATCTCAGCCTCCACCCTTTGCCAAAACATATAAATACTTCTAGACACTCCTTCCACATGCACAAGAACCCTACATAAATCTGACTTTTAGAGAATGCCTCTTTTAGATACAGTCACCGGGACATGTTTTACAGACTAAGTCATTCCATTTGATGTACAGAGACTAAACTGAGATTTTAAGCAAATATAAGTTTGGTGTTAAAAAAAAAAAAAGAATGTGGAAGGAATTTAAGGTTCCACACCTACACTTGTACAGAGAAAATAATTTCCTTATTCTTGAGCAGTAAAGCTACGCTGAGCTGAAGCTATGCCTTGTTTCAGAAGTGTATCTTCTGGGTAAGTCTGTACCCTATTTGGTTACATTTCCCCCCCCGATATGCTATCAACTCTCAAGGACAAGCACCTCAAACCTGGCCCAGTAAAAACATGTTAACACTACGTGTTAAGTCAGCTTTCTCCGAACCATCCTTAAGCTTTCTTTGCTGCTGTCCATTGAACAGGTTCAAACATACAGTTATCATGTATTAAACAGAGACTACTATAGTCATAATACTTCAATTTCAATTCAGATGATTCTTGATCTCCTGTAGGTTTGTGCCTTGAGATTCTGAAACAACTGGATAATCTACTAAACCACCAGGGCCCGCTGTGTTCAGGTTATAGGGATGCTTGGAAAAGGATGCTGCTGATATGGGAAGGTTTGATAAAAGTTTCCAGGTTTTAATCATAGTAATGGACAAAGAGGTGTCAGTGAAAGGAAATAGGTGCAGGATAGGTAGAACACAGGTAGTGGGGAGGGGGTAGGTGGGCTAGGGAAGGGGGAAACACTAAATAAACCTGGCTTGCCTTCTAGGCACGGAAACGTGTCAGGAGCAAAAGAGTGACTTGGTGAAGAATCTACTGTGCTAACAAGCAACACTGGGGAAACCTTACCCTTTGGCCCGGCGAGCCATCACGTCCCGGAGCACCAACGCCACCTGGCACACCCTATGCAGAGCAGGACAGAAACAAGTCAGGTTCAAGGAGATCAATTACTCTCTCACCCAACTTCAGGCCTCCTAACAAACCTGATAGCATAAAAGCAAGGCGTCAGTGACTGAGAATGTAGACCCTAGAAGTTCAGACACCAGGAATGTCCCCATTAACCCACCAATTCCTGGAATCTTAAGGTAAATGAGTGCACATGACAGTCTTAGAAACAAAAACCACTTATTGCCAGGATCATAGGTGACTTCAGAAGCTACAGACTTCTTGTTCCTTGGCAAAGCTGAGTGCAATAAACTATAAAACAAATAAAAATAATACCTGTGGGCCAGGAAGACCAGACTCTCCTTTTTCCCCTTTCTTGCCTGGCATTCCCTAAAAATCCAAAAGTACATGAGGTTAAATCCACATAGGCAAATTTTTCAACTTCTCATTCTCTCCACTGACAGTTCCAACATTTTCAACACTAATGGCTTTCGCGTACCATCAGATGCCGCATATTGCACGTCTCGTATATGTAACGCCACTTATGTAAACATTCCTGTGGAACTGTGTCCAGATAGTTTAAACACAGAATATACAGTTTGATATGGCAAAGCCTGTCCTACTATAAATATGTAGAGGAGAGTCTTGAACATTCCAGTGTTGTTTATAGTTTAGAATTTTAAAGCTCCTATCTCTATAGAGTTATGTTTTGTTTTGCCTAGAAATTTATAAGAACAATAAAGCAAACATAGAAACTAGCTGGAGGCAGGACCTCAACAAAGGCCTAGGAAAAATAATAATAATTATATAAATTGGCATGTTATTGCTTTCTAAAATGTGAAGATAAACCAAGAACGGTAAACTTCTTAACTAGGGAGACACACTCATATATACAGAGACTGCTAGAAATGTTCTTGAAAGAATCTGTTTGCTTCCAATATTAATTTGAATGAGCAGATTGGCTTTATTCTTTAAATCTAAATCTCCTAGAGTAAGATTAATGAGAATCCATAAATGGAATTAAATTTGTTTTCAATGGAACAAATAACTTTTACAAGGACACACAAATGGAATTAAATTTGTTTTCAATGGAACAAATAGCTTTTACAGTCTACAATCTAAAACTCACAGCCTGGACACCACACTTGGCTGCAACTTGAGATAAAGATTATAACTAAATGATCTTCATGAATCAACTTCCACAATTACTACCAATAAATAATGAATGACTTAAATTTGTGTAACCCTGGTTACTTCTTTGATTTCATCATCTCTATTAAAGACTCAGTCAAGCAAGAAAAAGGGCAGCACATGTCATATTCTGTTTTTCTTTGACAGATAAATTGTGGATATAAAGACTGTTTACCAAAGACCGCCCACCATTGAACCAAAACATTGGCTAATGAGCAGACTCTCATAATTACTTTCATTTCTTAATGCTTATTTTTAGGAATTGGAAGGGACTAGGGAGGCTTGTTATGAAGGCACAGAAGACACAAGTTCAAGTTCATTGCTTGTCATTCATGGAGAAGTCATAATAGTGAGACCCAAGTGAATATTTACACACAACTCACAGGCATTCCTTGAATGGATAGACCACTTGGTCCTTGGGGTCCAGGGGGACCTTGAGGTCCGGGAGGGCCTATTGCACCTCGAGGGCCATCTGGTCCCTGGAAAGAAAGAAAGGAAAGTCATTCCAGAAGAAAGTTAGAGCCTCTAGTAGCCAGAAGATATTTCTGATTAGGATGTGAAACACTCACAGAATATTAAGATGTGATGCTTGAGGATGATTCACATCCCAGGCAAAATGTCATCAATAAAACAAGAGAGTAAACACAGAGAGTTGATGCAATTTTAATTTTTGCTTCCATAAACAAGAAACTGTGCCAATTATGAGTAACCAGACACCCCACATTCCATAACAATCCCAAAAGACATAAGTGCTTCAAGACCACCCTCCTAGTGGGTGGAGATACACACCTCCCAGGTGAATTCTATCCTCTCCATCTTCACCACCACTAACGACCAGCTTGAGGGGCATCCCCTTGAACTTATGAAGGACTTTGTCCCAACACTCTCTTTCCTTCCTCACCGTGCTCTTCCATCACTCTGTTCCTCTTCAGTTATACTGAAAGATCTGCTATTGACTCAATGTTATTTCATTTCACTTCATCTCAGGATCAGGCATTCCTTTCTCTGTAGCAACTCTTACTTCTATAGTTTGAACCTCATTGTGGTCTAACTAAAACCACACCACCTCTGTGATCTAAGAGCCAAAACCCAATTTATTTTCAACCTCTTCTCCTTTCCTTTCTCTTATTCTGGTGTGCTGTATCCTCCAGGTAATTGCTAAGTATGTGACTGAAGTTAAAGTATGATATGACCCAGCATAACATTAAAGAAATACATCTGGGAGTGGATGTGAAGAATCAATGAGAAAATCAAGATACTAGAGCCAGAAGACCAGTTAGAAGACTTGTCAAAAGCTGGACAAATGATGGTGAGGTCTGAATTCAATTAGTACCTGCACTTCTGCCATCCCTTAGGGCACCTTCATGCGAAGTATAAAAATGTGTGCTTTGGTACAACTTGGCACAGCATAGTGCTCTTACACAGTGTACACCCTGAACCACTACACTTGTGGCCTTGGGCAATCAGAATAGAAAAGAGAGCTATGAGTTTGAATAGATATAGTGGAGAGGGAGAAGGAGGATTCTAAAACCTGAGAAATTACCTGGCTGGGACTGTGGCCTAATTGTGATTCAATTGCTCTGCTCCACCCCAAAGAGATATCTACATCTCTGATGTAGATAGAGTAAAAAAGGAATATTCAAGAATGCACGACCTTGGACACTCAACCATTCAGAATAGTGACAATCTATTCCCAATCCAGAAAATTTTCTCTATATTGTTATTAGATACTCTGAGGAAAAAGCACAAATCTTAAGAAAAAGAAAAAAATATTTAGCTATAACTTTCATAGAATATAAAGGGCTTTTAAGATTGTAATGGGTAAATAGTAATTAGTCCCCAAATTCTCCTATGGCTGGCTATGAGAGGGAAGGAGGGAGAGAGAGAGAGTGTGGGAGGGAGAGGGGAGAAGGGCGAGAGAGGACATTACCACATTACCTTTGGGCCCTGTTCACCTCTCTGACCCTTGGGTCCTCGGAGTCCTTGACCACCCTGGCAACAGATGTTAAGTATTAGCACAAAGCAAAGCATAAAGCAGTATATATTTAATCCATTTTCTTTACTATTGCAGATCATGTAATTTCTATTTGTATAAAAGCCAACACATTGTGTAATGGTATATGTTCATCATGATTCTTACCTGGAAATTTGCCACGTAGGCCCAAACCTCCCTATTGATGAATTCATTGTTTCAGAAAACTTTGTATGCCCAATCATTTTAAATTGGAAAAAAGTTAAGGATTTTTAAATTTAATGTACCAGTACTGTGACAGATACAAGTGACAAAATACATCATTAATCTAAATTGTGTATGTTTTATACCATAACATTGAGATTATTCATTTAAGTTGCAAAAAGCACATAAAGTAGTAATAATTTAATTTTTCTTCATTTAAAAGTTAATCGGTGTTTCTGTAACTCGTTATCTGCATTTTCCCTCAAGATTTTTTGACATATTACTACAATATCTGAATTATTTCTTAATAGTATTTTTCTTTATGTAGCTATATATATAGACATAATGTATTCTTTGCAAACATATTCTCTGCATATATGTGTTCATATCTCCTCTGAATACTTTCTAAGTGACTCACATTTCATTTAAATAAATCTACTCTAAAGCAATTAGTATAGCATTACAGAAGATAAAAACATGTATTACTAATAATAGAAGTTACCCCCAAATTATGCTATAAATAATGCTATTAAGTTGAGCTAGATTTTCTCTCTATTAAAGTTGATGAGCCCCAGGCTTGTTCTGTATTAGAAGAGACATGGGGACCAAATTAAGACTATCTCTTTTAGCTAAGTAGGATTAAAAAGATCATTGAGAATAGAGTAACAATCTCACTCTGTAATTCCAGTCTGCTTCGGGCCATGTCTGTTAAGACTGAGAACCATTTTATGTTCTATACAAAAGCATACATCATTGGGAAAAGACTGGGTCAGACCCCCTTTCAGCCTTCTTCTGCCTTGTTTTAACCACTTATACTCATTCGCCTTCCCAATCTCAGTTGGTTGCTTATCTCCCAGACTTAAAATACAAATATAAGGCCTTCCTGGTGGTGCAAGGGCTTACGTTGCAGCACCATGAAGCAATCTGCAGCCACTGCAGTACAAACTCAATCCCTAGCCAGGGAGGTGACAGGGTGACGCAGCAGATCCCTCCTATCTCTCCCGCTGCTCCCCTCAACAGTGTATTTCAGTTGAGCTGCCTGTTCTGTTCCACACTCTGTCTCTGGTGAATCCTCTCACCTCCTGTACCTCTGGCCTATATCCCTGTTCTTGCATGCATAAATAAATCATTATTTTTTTAAAAAAGATGCATTTTATGTACATGTATGTATACTTACATGAATGTATATTTCTATCATACTTTTTGCCTAGTTCTAAGTTTTTAAACTTCATGTTTTAGAGAGTTGTCCATAACATAACATAATCATCTCATCTAACTTATTCTGAATGAGTTGTATAGTTGTCTAATCCTGAAAATGCAAGAATTTCTTTACTCATTTTTCCATTATTGAAAAATTGTGGGTTTTACTACAATTATTTTGTGCTTAAATAATACTACAATTAAAACCCTTGAGCACTAATGTTAACATTTTAGTATCAACAATCCAAGTTATATATGAAACTTAATAGATATATAGCTATATAATATATTGCCAATTTATTCATCTACCCAGAGTTCACGAAGGGCCCACTTTCTATAAATCTTTGTCAACACTTGATATTGTCGAACTTCATGTTTTACCAACCTGATTGGTGAAAGTAATACCTTACTCTTATTTTAATTTTCATTTTCCTGAAAACTACGACTGAACATCTTTTCATGATGTGTATCTTCTTTCTCTTTAGTGTGCAGAAATTCTGCATATATTTGGAGCCTTCAGTTGTTATCTATGATACAAATATTTCCTTTCCTCCCTGCTCCCCATATGGGAGGCACTATTGGTTAGCCATCAAAAAATCTTTTTTTTTTAGACATCAAAAAAATCTTCCCTGATTCTTTCTTCCATTTAATTCTTCTTATTGTAAAGGCTAAAAAAATGACAGATTTGCTTTCTAGTTTCCTTTGTTACCAGAAAACAGCTCATTTACCAATTTTATCAAGAAGCAACAAGCTTGAGGAAAGCAAATTGGAAGCTGCATGGGCTTGGCACCTTGATGGGGATATTGACAATCCTTGTTTTCTATCTCCAAACCTTTTATTAAGCAAACAATGAACATTCCAGTGGTCTTCACCGAGGATATTGGTTCTGTTCTCTTGCAACAAGCCCAAAACTTTCCAATTGACAAACCCAGCTTGACATAACTCTAATTTTGCTTGTACATCTTAAATAATTGGTTTCTAACTGAAAGTTTTGATCAAATGTGACAATTAGGCTATCCATGCCCAAGGCACCACATCTAAAAGTCAGGGAGCATTTTAATTTATATTCTACCTTATCTCTAAGCCTCCATCCTGTGCACATGGCAAGAATTCAACACATCTTTTTGAAATTCTTTTTTAAAAATTAATTAATTTACTTTTGCCCTCATAACAAGTTTTTCTGCATATCCTTTAAGTAAGAAAGGGTTAGTCTAGGCTCAGGATATACAGTTCTTTCATTCATGCCTTCTTGTACATATTATGGAGTTTTATTGACACAACTTGTACTGTGCAAGTTCTTGAATGAGAAAATAATGACAACAAAGATAAATTAAGACAGGGTTTATTACATATTATTTGGGATACTATTTCTTTTTTTTTTTTTAAAGATTTATTTTTATTTATGCATACAAGCACTGGGGTACAGGCCAGAGGTGTAGGGGGGTGAGAGGATTCACCACAGAGAGCGGGGAG
>JAGFMF010011709.1:13685440-13697844 GCA_019455555.1 Galemys pyrenaicus
CCCCTGGCCGGCAGCAGGGATCGAACTCGTGCTGCAGTGGCTGCGGTTTGCTTCGTAGTGCGTTGCTTAACCCACTGCGCCACCAGGGGAGGCCCATGGGATACTATTTCTTAAATAATTATACTTCAAGAATTTGAGAATTTCAACAGCTTTTCTCCTGTTTAACATTTTATTGCCCTGTAAGCCAGAACTCAACCCTGCCTTTCCTTTCTCTGCTACTTCTTTCATACTACGAAGTTTGACTTTAGGTCCTCTGCATTTATTTCACAACTCATTCCAGCACTATTACAAATGAAGACAATTTGAAAACCCTCCAGCTAAAAAAGCTTATTAATTTTATGCAAATTAAAAATAAACATCATTGCAATTAAGAACTGAATCCTTAAGTGCCAGGAATGAAAAAGTAAGTAAGTTGATTGAGTCTGCCCTGGAGGAGGAAGGGGGATAAGGTTGGGACTTGTGCACAGCTCTGTCTTACAGCCCACCCAAGGCAAAGACATGTGAACTTAGGCCTATGACTGGTTCGGGGAGAACAGGAAACATTCAGAGGAATCTGACAGATCGCAAGTTCCTCATGAACTATGAGCTAGGGAGAGAGAAAAACCTGGTAGAGAAACCAAGATGTTTCATTTTAGCTATGAAGGCGTAGATGTCCCTGCTAAGAAATATGACCTGGAAGCTGATTCTCAAACCATCTAAGGACCAGAATTCACACTGTCCATGAGGATCACAAGAAACCCGAAGGCAAAGTTTTAACAAGGTGTTTGGTTGGTTGTGTATCCAGAAGCTTGGCAGAAGCAAGCAGATATTCACTGGAAGAATATCATTCATACACAGGCTCAAGTGTTCCCAGAGATTAAATTTTAAATAATATAATATAAACTTAAAATACACAGCCCTAAAAGACATGCATGCAGAATCAAGATGACATGAGTGAAATCAGCAGAAAAACAAATGGCACATTCAGCACCCCCACACAGCAGATACTGAAATTCTCAGATACAGACTATAAATGGTTTTTAATATACTTAAAGAAAAAATAGTTAAAAGTGTTAGAAAGAAGAGACCATGCCAATAACCAGGAAACTTGAAAAGGAACCAAATATAACTTCTAGATATGGAAAATATAATCAAAAGCAGAAAGACAATGGGCAGCTTAAAGAGCATATTAAAAATAGCAAAAGAGAGAACACTGGAAGACAAAACAGGCAAGACTCACTGGTGGGCCTGCGGGTCCCAGAGCCCCTTTGTTGATCTCAGAACAGGAGCAGGAATGTGGAAGCTCTGGGCAGGTCTCCTCATCTCTCTGGGAGAAAAAAAAAAAAAATAACATCTGTTCATAAAATAGTCTAAAGATGCAAAGAAAATGATTTGATTTAATATATTAAAAACCTCTTAAAGTGAACATTAGTCTAGAAAGGCAGAGAGTGAATACTTTGACCATAAAATTTTTCTTTAAGGAAAAATGAACAGATATTTAGTGAATCATTGATAATCATCATCACCCAAGGATGTTAATAAAACTGCCTGGGGTCCAGGGAAAGAAAGTCAGAAATCGGTACAAAAATACTCGGGAATAGTCTATCAAAAACAATTGTGTCTATACTCAAAGAAACATTATAAAGTAAAACACAGGGCTTAACCACCACTAAATTCCTGTACCAATTTAATTACTGCTCTGCTTGATAATAAGAAAAACATCCCAGTATCAATCTAAAGCATTGGGCTAGAAAGTCAAGATTTCTTTTCTTGGAGATATCTGTTGCTATATGATATTACCACCAGATGGTATATATCAAGCTCAATATATCTGAATGAATTATTGGGGAGCAGAGGATGATAGAACACCTGCTGACAACTATTGAACAACTTGTGAATATCCCATTAGGAGGTATAGCCAAAAAAAAGTCTTTAGTGGGCTAAGAAACTGTAGAATTTCCCAGGGTTTATCAGAACCTTGGATGGAAAGAATATGATAATATTAGAGAAATGTAAAATTAGAGCTAAATATAGTAGAGATTCTGTCTTGCCCGCTGCTCCCCTCAGCAGTGTATTTCAGTAGATCTGCCTGTTCTGCTCCCTACACTGTCTCTGGTGAATCCTCTCACCACCACCCCCCTGCACCTTTGGCCTGCACCCCAGCTCTTGTACGCATAAATAAATAAAATAAATCTTTACCAAAAAAAGATAAAAAAACAAATATAGCAGGGATATTAAATTAGCAAGTTGAAAATTATCATCATTATTGAAATAATCACAACAGAAATTCCTAAAAAGTTCAGCAAATGGCCTGTGTATACTTGGCTTTAAATGTTGGGAGAAAAGTCACATATTTCAGCTCAGAAACTTCCCCTGCAAACACATATTGCCTGATATCTGACCAGCTAGAATAAAATAAAAGTATCCTCAAAGATGTCCCAAACAAGACTGATGGTGGCCCCTCTGTGGCCTGAGACTTCGTAACGGTTTGTAATTGCTGTTGACTTGTCTCCAGCCACATCTTTCTATCATAGAATTACACTTATTCCATGATATGATTTAAAAGAAAGCCACTAAGAACAACTGAGACCTTCCTAGGGGAACTGGTAATCACATTTTGCTTAATCCATCATATGATTCTGATCCATACAATTCTGATGTCTTCCAATGTCCAAGCGTCTTTGTTTCTAATTTAATTCCTAACCAGTTTAATGGAAAAAGTTTTAATATTTTATATATTTATATATATTTAACATCATTGTTCTTTTTTTTTTTTTTTACAGTGTTTGCCTTCCTTTCTCAGGTACAGTCGCCATAGAATTTCCACCACCAGTTCACCCATGCAACATCACCGTAGCCCCTTGTGTTCCTCCCACACTCACTCTGATCCCTCTCCCTCCCCTGCAGAATGTCTCTGATTTATAGTTGTCTGTTTATTTTTCTTTTGTTGTGATGTGTTTTTTTAATTGTTATTTTCCCCCGATCCCTTATTTGGTTCCCCTATATTCCTCCTATAAGTGAAACCATTCAATATTCTTCTTTTTCCTTCTGACTTATTTCAGTGTGTCCTGTTGATTCACACATGCCTCCTCCTTAAAATAGTTCTCATTTTTATTAGCACTATCTATAATAAAAATGTTGAGAAATAACATTTCATTTTGGAAGAAATTGTAACTTTAGAAAATTTCAACCTATAATGAACTAAATAATGAAAGAAAATTCTTACCAGGCCTGGAAGTTCACAGCATTTGTCTTTATTGGCCCATGATGTGGAACAAACAATATCAAACATCTGTAGCTGAAACTGCAATACAGAAAGAAAACTGTCACTTAATGAAGAATATGAAGAACCTTTGTGTTTATGTTTATAGCCATTCCATATTCCACAACAGAACACCAACACATTTACAACTTAACATTACAGTAAATAAAGTAGCTCCAACAATAGCAAACGAGTTTCGTTTGTCATGTACACAGTGACAGAAGAAGAATGTGTATAGACTTACTCCACCCGCTGTCCACAGCACCCTGAGAGTCTGTCCCTAGGAGTGTCCCTTATTTATCACAACTGCCCCCCACTCCCCCTCTGGAGTAAAGAGTAAATGCAGCGCCTCTGTTTCAGCTTTTCCTGTACTGCCCATCACAGTTCCTTTGTTATCCCACATATTCCATCTGGGTCTTATAAAAGCACATCTCCTGCCAAACAACACCATTATGTATATTTCCTCCTCCTCTGACTGTGAGCTGTTTCCTATCACAGTATGTGGCATGTAGCAGGTCTTCATGAAGTTTTTTTGCATTAATTCTGATTTCTGTCATGTACACATACATTCAGAGCGTTTTTCTTTAGTTCATCATGCAAGCCAAGTATTATGTAGACCTTTAGGATATTAACAAGAAAAGGCATGAAACCAAAGTCCTTCCCACAAAGAACTGCAGAGACTGGGAGACAGGCATTTAAATGCTGTTTACAATAGAAATGCCATGACAGATTCTCATATGGTATCCTGATGGCCTGTGCTAATTGTATCTTCATGTATGTCATTGATCATGTCCTAAATACTTAAGCAGTCTTGTTCTACTCATGTATGTTGCAAATAATGCTATATCTATTTTGAAGTAAACAGAAAAAGCATTCTATTATCATTAAGGAATAATACTAGCTCCATAAGCTAATTATTTTTAATATCACGGTCCTGCCTATATTATCTTCAAATATTGAAAGTCTCATCAATTACAAAATAGGGAGAAGACTGAGGTTATTCTCACTTTAAATCTGCAACCTCATTTCGGTAAATGGTATTTGCAGCAAGAGCTAGAAACGGGGTACCTTTTATGTTCTCAAGGAATACAGGCTCATCCTAATCAGGATCCTCTTAAGGAAAATGAGAACTCGCAGTAGAGAGTGCTATTGGTGACAATGCATGCAGTATCACCAAGACGCATGGCCTACCTGATAGTAAAAACAATGCCAGTGGCCTTCTCTCCTTGTACCCAAGAACAAATGTGTCTTGCTGAAAACATCCTATCCCAAGTGGGTTTGCAAGATTCATAAAATAACTCTTAAATTTTGCAGGCAGGTCTATGAATCAATACATCATTATTTTTTTTGTATCTATAAACAACTATTATGTTGTCTGAAGAAATGAGTTCTTTGCCAGATTAAAAAAATTCCCAATTTTTTCTCATATGGTATGAGTCTGTACAAGACAACCATACAATAACAGCATGGCCATTAAAGAATTAGGTTTTAAAATTAAAACATTTTAAAAGAACAGGGCTTCATGCAACAAGAGCAACACAAAGATGTCAATTAAGAAACATAAGAATTAGGAGGCCAAGGAGTTAGATTGTCTGGATAGAATCACTGAATCCTAAATCAAGGATTTTGACTTAAAATTTTTGAACAAATTTTTTAAAGCATTGCAGTCTCCCATTTCCTCATCTGTAAAATAATAGTAGTAGATATTCATCGGTATAATAATAGCAGGTGTAACAATAAAATAAGTTAACATGGACATATTTAGAACAGGAATATTTGGAATCTTGTTTTTTCTTTAAAGATTTATTTATTTATGCATACAAGAGCTGGGGTACAGGCCAGAGTCGCAGGAGGTGAGAGGATTCACCAGACAGAGCAGGATGCAGAACAGGCAGACTGACTGATACACACTGCCGAGGGCAGCAGTGGACAAGGCAGGAGAGGTCTGCTGTGCCACGTGGGTACCCTCCCTGGCAGGCGGCAGGGATAGAACTCGTGCTGCAGTGGTTGCAGTTTGCTTCACAGTGTGTTTCTTAACATGCTGCGCCGCCAGGGAGGCCCAATATTTGGAATCTAACTATTATAAAATATGGGATTATTTGAATGCAACACACACAGTTCTTTTATAATTGAATTATAGAAGGTGCAGAAGCATATAATACAGAAGCCAAAAAAGGAGAATCAAAACAGAAGTGATACAGTATTGAGTGGAAATATAATAACATTTCGTTATACAATAATCATCCTTTTGGGGCCTCCCTGGTGGTGCAGATGGTTAAGCAACGCACTATGAAGCAAAACACAGCCACTGCAGCACAAGTTCAATCCCTGCCGCTGGCCAGGATGGTGACCCACATGGTGCAACAGACCTCTCCTGCCTCCCCCGCTGCTCCCTTCAGTAGTGTTTTGGTTGATCTACCTGTTCTGTTTCCCACTCTTTCTCTGGTGAATCCTCTCACCCCTCATACCTCTGGCCTGTACCCCAGTTCTTGTATGCATAAATAAAATATATTTTAAAAAAATAATTACCCTTTGACTGTTTCAATTGAGAATAAATCATAGCAAGTATCAATAGCAGAAGTAACCACCAGCTGCTGAAAACCTCCTATATGCCCAGCACTAACCTAAGGACTTGGCCTTTATCACTTATTTTCAGATCACTATAATGAGCTATGATAAAGGTAATGTCAGCTCCAGTCTGTAGATTAGGATCTGGGATGAAAGAGCCTAAGTAATTTAAGCCCGTGTTGAAAGCTGAGCTCTGGCTGGGATTGGGACAACACACCTCATTTTCTTGTGGTTCATTTTGCAGCAAAGAGAACTTTGATCTAATGTTTAAAATGCAGTTATCCCCGCCTAACTTGACAATGTCATTTGTCTGGAGATATTAAATGGGTCCCATTATGACAGCAGGAGATAGATTCCATGAAATCTGTAGGTCATTCATCCACTAAGAAACTTTCCATTTCTGAATAGAGCCCTCAGTGTAAAGACATTTTAGTGAATGGAAAGATTTATTTAAAGCAAAGGCCTTTCACTAGTCCCAGTGTGCACCAAGCTTTCTTGAAGTTTTTCAAATAAACATTCACCACCCAATCACCTATAAAGGTAGATCTACATGCAAACATTTGGCTGAACTTTTGCCCTATTGAATTAATGGGATTCTTAAGAGTTTGCTTGATTTATTCAAAGGGTTGAAAACCTACTAAGTGCTGAAGTGAAAACTATCATTTGAAGAATGCTTGTGGGCTGCCTTTTTTTCCCTTCAAGTTAGATGAAGTCAGCAGCCTTTTTTATGAGTACAACAAATTTATTCACAATTGTTTTACATTTATAATAGTTTACATTCTTCAGCTTTTATTTGAGGATTTCTTTTCCAAGGCACATTTCTAGAGGTTTATTAAAAAAAAACCTCTCTGGCTTTTATTCCAAAAGCAATGACACACATATTTGTACAAATTATGTAGGAAACAGTATTGAAATAGTATGTTAAAAGATTTTATTTGGAGTGTCTGAAAATGCAAGATATTGTAGATGAAAATAAAGCACGCTTCTAGCAACTAATTTAAGAGGTGGTCCTTTTAACTTCTGTAATTTTTTTTTTTGTAACTGACTGAATAATATAAAAAGTATATCTGTGCAAAAAAGGAAAAGGGGGCCACAATATTCTACTTTCACTTTTTACAATCTCCTTCAAGGGAATACTTAACCAATTACAAATGCTCATTTTTCATTACTGGAGATTTTTGTCTGGGTGTAGCACAAAAGGCAAGTCATTTGGGGTCAACTATTACCATGAAAATAAAATTATTTCCCAGCAGTTGAGTCACTGTGAATGTGTGAATGGGAATTAAAATGTACCCTGGCCCTACTTTCTACTCAGTACCAGGTTTTATCATCTGACTTTTTCTGGCATAACATAATTAAGCTTATAATTTCAGGTCACGGTGTACCTGAATGTATATACAAATAGTTGCAAAGACCTAAACCATCTTCTGCTCTGAACTTGGTGTTTAACTTCTACTGACTCTATCTCAAAACTAAGATTTATTAAACATTTACCACTTAACAGCTATTGAACTTTGTGTTTTTAATTCATTGAATCTATTAATGACTTGAGTTAGCTAACTCAAGTAAGAAAAGAAAATTAACAGCTGTTGTTGGTAGTAATCAGAATATTTGGGGGCAGATACACTTTGATGGAGAGGACATTCTGATCACATTTACTTTTTAAACTGTAGATTAAATTATGGTGAGTCTCTAAACTTTTCCATGAACAGACAGGCATATATATGGTCACTAAAACCAGACTCCCTCCTCTGCCTTAAGATTTACAATCATCAGTCTGATCCCATCCAAGAAAGCACTAGAATGAAGGCAGATCAGACACAGTTCCATGGGGGGTGGGTCTCAGGGGTAGACCATTTGACTACAGATCATTTTCATATCTGACTGCCCTCACTTTTTGAAAAGGGATCCCTCCCTAAAGTCTTTAAACTTCAGTTTCTGCATCTATCAGACTAGTATTAGTATCTCTTCCTAGGGTTAGGACAGGATAAAATGAGAAAACCTCAGAAAAGAACACATAGCCTAGTCCACAGCAGACATGCATTTAGTATTGGCTGTCATGATCATTTAAAAGTTTAAGTGACATAATTCGTGTGCAAATACAGACATATTCTCATTTGAAAACCCTCATTTCTGTGGGATCATTGACAACTATTATTTCTATATACAATATTTGAGTCAATGAATAAAATAAGCAATTCCAATTATATTTTTCTTTATTTACATAGGAGAGGGCTAAGCGGATGTCAATTGACTAATTCTAGAAGTTTTAGACTTGAAAAGATGAAAAAAAGACATTAAGAAACATGATGTTCTTATAGAAGCTAAAAATCTTTCTAGAACAATCTCTAACCAGCAACATACACTAAGTTCCTTAAGTATCAGAATAGGTAGAAGAAATGTTTTTCTTAACTTAGCCCAGGAATTGAGATATCCTTGAGTCCTTCACTTTGGACAATAGAGACAGTGATCATGGCACTTCTGATTTAGATACAAGAAACTTCTTAGGAGAAAAAAAAGATTAGAAAGGAGAAACAGAGTTGTTAAGTTTCCTTCCCCATGTATTTGATGTCTAAGTTAAGTCTGCTTATTAGTTTAGTCCCACTAGGGACTACCTCTGCCTAGAAAAATCTAGCATTGCTCCACATGTGTTGTTTTTGTTACCATGTAATTTCAGTGCAGTAGTTACTATATCCTTAAATTCATTAATCTCTCGGTTACTCAATTTTGGTTTTAAAAGGATGCATTTTCTTTAAAGTCTAAATCTTTAGTGTTTTCCATCATCATCTGACATTTTTTTGAATCATAGCCGAATTTCTGGGAAAACACTAACCTATAATTTACTAATCGCTCTTAAATGATAATTAATCCTCCTGGAATAACTGAACGCATGTACATTATACATTTCCTTTTGCAGGCTATTGGAGAACAGATGTATATCAAAATGTGTTAGCAATCTGTGATCTGTAGATTGGAAACTGAAGAGTGAGATTCTGTCTTGCCTTGTACTGAAATAATTAAGCAATTAAATAACCAAAAGTGAGTTTCCAATCATATTCCTGAGATATAATCTAATATCCATTTCAACATAATCACATTCTTCATTAAGTGGGTAGACTGAAAATTCACTTAGCAATCCTTTGTAGACTTCTAGATTTTAACAAAGTCATGACTTTTTTTTGACTGGATTACAAAGAACTCTTTAATTATTGACTTCCATAAATTCCCCTTTGTCTACTACTTGTTGGAAGTTGCCACAGAGGGTACTCTGTTTGATTGCCTTTCTTTCATGGCCAAAAGTAAAGATTTATAGCTAGTAGGCCCGAAACCCACAGGCATTTTTGCTTTCAGAAATATTTTTTTATACTTAATTATTCCTATATTTGGAGTACAATAACTACCTAGTGTGAAATTTGAAACACAATTACTATAATTTTGATTTTAAAATGGAAATTTTAACAAATTAAAATTAGGAGATGATAATGATATTTATTACTGGACTGTCGTCACTGTCCCACAGGGAACATTATAAATGGATAACAAAAGTTTTTTTGGATAACAAAATTTTTTTAAAAGATGTTGCAATTCCAAAAGACATGATTCTATTTAATTTAATTTCTATCATGCTTGTGGACTTACTCTGTTCATACATATTTATTGAATACTGTGATGTATGGTAGAAGGTGGTAGTTGCAAATGAAGACCATGATATTCCTCTTCTATTTTTGAGGGATTTAAGCTCTGGCTAGAGTGGTAAATTGTAAATATATGAAAAGGCAGGAAATAATAAATAACCTACTGTTAAACAAGTACTAGAGGTTTGGAAAGGTAGGATAGAAAAGATACTTATGACATCTTTCAATAATAGTAACTGTTCTATACTGAATGGATACTAAATATCAGAGATTTTGTGTTCATTATTTCTAAAATAATATATTATATATACATATACATATATACATGTATGTGTATATACATCTATATATGTGTATATACATATGTGTATATATACATGTATGTATATATACATCTATACATATGTGTGTATATATAAAACTAAGTGCTTTGGGCCCAGAATCTCCTACACATAGAATTGTTTCACCTGAGCATCCTGCTGTACACCTCCATTTATCCATACATGATATCCTTAGTTTGCTAATTCTGAAGTCTTATAAATTCTTGGGTGTGTCAATTTAAAAGTGTCTCCCATGAAACAGTAGATGGTGTATTCCATATACCATGCCTCAGGTGGAAATAACTCCTAAATCTCAGGAGTTTTATGAATGAAAAACATCCATAAAAGTCTCTTATCATAACTAAAAACAAGAGAAACTTCCATTGTATGTATGTTGTGTCTTCGAACATATCACCCATAGTTCTCCAAAGTGAAGCAAAGACAAAAGTACTTTTAAAGATGCTGAAGTACGTTAGGGCCTCCCTGGTGGTACAGGGGTAAGTTGCAGCACTATGAAGCTATCCACAGTCACGGCAGCATGAGTTTGATCCCTAGCCAGGGAACTGACCAACATGGCACAACAGATTGCTCCTGTCACACCCTGCTGCTGCCCTCAGCGGTGTGTTTCAGTGGATCCACCTGTTCTGCTCCCCACTCTGGCTCTAGTGAATACTTTCACCCCTCCACATCTCTAGCCTACACCCCAGCTCATGTATGCATAAATAAATAAAATAAATCTAAAAACAAAGATGCTGAAGTAATATAAAGGTATTGTGAGGCTGAGTGTTAAATGAATTAGCACACATCCAACTAGGTGTGAAAGCACTAACGGTCCCCTTTGTACACAAAAATTTCATACCTGTATTTACGATAAAAAGAAAAGCTATGAAATAGAAAATTGTCCCAAAATAAATCACTTCACTACTCTGGGCCTGTTTCCTGGTGTATGAGTCGAATGGGATATACTAGAATAGAATTAGAACTGTTACCTACCAGAAGTTCCCAAAGGGACAATCTGTAGGTGGGGCACCTGCCGCTCCATGTCACTCCTCTTATTCAATCAACATGGGCCTATTTTCATCTTATTTACTCATTGGATATGTATAAAATTTGATTTGTATGAAATGATCTTCATTTTACAAATATATGGAGAACTATCAAATCTTTCCATAGAGTCAGCTAGTGATTTGTAATGAACTTGATATTTCTCTTACATGGAAGAGAAATGTAAAAGAGAATAGTTGCAATTGTTTAAAAGAATAAAAAAAAAGCTTTAGGCTAATTGGTTCTAACTATAGAATGACTCAAATAATGTTAGTAATTAACTGTGATATGCACAGTGTGAAAACAAAACCTTGTATACACTCTCCTTTTTTTGTAGGTAGTGAGTGAAAGGAATCTGATTACTTTGGCAATTGGAACTCTCCCAGTCTTGAATTCCATGGTATACAATAAAAAATAAATAATCTTGGAATGATTTACTATTTAAATAATTTTTAATAAAGGGTAAGCTCCATTAGCAAAAACAAAAATATATTTTTATGATGCCCAAATCTAACCCAAATGAGATGCTTATGTCATTTTCTTAACTGTAATAATCATGCATTTTGTATGGATTTGTATTTGTTTATATAAATGACATCCATTTACAGTTTTGAATCTCATTAACACCAGTCATGCCACAAACTGTGCCATGAATAACTTTTACAGTTTGAATTTTAAATGCATTGAAAAAATAAACTAGCCTAATTCCTTGGAGCTTTCTCCTTATAATATAGCAGAAGCATATTGCCAAGAGGTTGGAATGTATAGGATTAGTTTCTTTAAAGAAGCCATTATCTATCCATCCATTCATCCATCCACCCATCCACTTAATGTTATACCGAACTTTGCTACTGAAAAATAGGTAATTACATTTTAAAAAAATTTTCTGTAACAATAACACAACTTCATCACTTACTGGTGCAGAGTTTCCATTTGGTCCTCTTGATCTCACCATCCTCCCAAGGACTTCTATACCATCTGATGTGATATTAGCTGATGCATTTATTGCCTTCTCACCCACTTGCTTGCAGTCTATAACCACTTTGACCAAAGTCTTGCTGATGACAATGTGTAGCTGGGTAAATGTAAATATATTTCAGGAAGTAAGAAGCAGAGGAAATATCAACTAACTTATATAATTGCATGACTCATCACAGAAAGTAGAACGAGAACTGGATCTATCTCTGTGCATTGTGCCAGAGAAGAAATGTTCTACTTTTACCAGCTCCATAATTGTCCTATATTCAGGAACCATTCTATTTCTATTTTAAAATACTTTTCTTTAAAAGAATTTGAGAGGATTTACTTTTCAAAATCTCATCTTCTTACAAAGCAGTGACATTTTGAAATCCTAGGATTGCTGTGCTAGTTATGCTTTTTCTGGAAGCAGAATAAATTAGATGTGAAAATATTTTAATAATAAATTATGCTGGTTCCTCAATCTACTAAGAATGGAACTTCCATATGATCCAGCAATCCCATTCCTAGGAATATACTCAAAGACACAAATACAATGATTCAAAAGAATACCTGCACCCCTATGTTTATAGCAGCACTCTTTACAATAGGTAAGACCTGGAAACAACCTAAATGCCC
>JAGFMF010011709.1:13703691-13740114 GCA_019455555.1 Galemys pyrenaicus
ATGGTTGGATTAGCTTGCATTCCCACCAGCAGTGTACCAGGGTTCCTTTTTCTCCACATCCTCGCCAGCATTTGATATTGTTGGTTTTTTCAATGTGTGGCACCCTTTTTTCAAGGATGTCTCTTTGAGGGACTATACAGACCAAAGCTTCCCATTCCAGTGGAGATAGCTCCACTTTTAGAACTTCCATGAGTGGGTCAGCTTCTATGAGCGAGTCTTTCAGTGATAGCACTTCACTGCTTGACTTCAGGAATGATTTTTCAAATGTCCATTTGATTTGTTTGTTTATTCACTTATTATGTTTATGAAGGAAAAGATGGTTTACAACAGTATTCATTTTAGGGGTTATACGTTCAAACCTTTACAAATGTATGTTTCCATATCCTGTCCATATCAGAGCCCCAATAATCCTCCCCCATGTTCCATTGGGTCCCCTCCCTACTGGACCCCCTCCCTACCACATTCCCGTTCTGGGTGTCTCAGTTTTTCAGCCAGATGTCAAGGGTTTGTAATTAGTTTGTTTCATCTGACACTTTGTTTTGTTTCTCTATATTCCACATGTAAGTGAAACCATCTGGTAGCAAATACACACTTTAATATTCATCACTAGGCAGTGTGAAAAAAATCACACAAAGTTACATCAGATGTTAGCTTCATCTAAAACCAAATATATTCTGTAGATCAAACCAATTATAACAATTTTCTAGGAAGTGAAACTATAACTGTAACAATAAATATTTTCACTTACTAAAAGAGGCCTACTTATTTCAAAAGTTATATACAATAAAGCACAATGTATTAATTTAAGTACTACTGCAATAGGCTAGAATTTAATACACAACATTTTGGAAAAGACAGAATGATGACATCCTAATACATTTTTATGGATAGAAGAACTTAATGCTCTAACATGATCTCTCCCAATTTTTCATGTACATGTGCACATACTATATAAATATGTAGACACTGAAAATGTTCCACAATAAAATGCTGATGGCATTTTAAGACAAAAACAAATGTTGATTAGGAATGCAAAGCAGAGAACAACATCTGGAGAGATGACTCCTTTAGGAGTTTCCAGCCTATAACCTTGAATGCCACAGCATTCAGAACAATGCCCTCCATATAGCAAATGCTACGTATGTGTCAACTATCACAGTGTATTTTCTCAATTCTCAATATTGAAGTTCAAATAGGACCTTCCTAGTGGTCTAGGGATTGAGTCTCTGCCCTATCACCACTACAGCCTGAGTCAATCCAGGGCCAGACATACATGGCACCGCCTACCTTTTCTGTCTCACCCGCTGCTCCCCTCAACAGTGTACTTCAGTAAATCTGCCTGTTTTGCTCCTCACTCTGTTTCTGTGAATCCTCTCACCCCCATACCTCTAGCCTATACCCCAGTTCTTCTACACACACACACACACAGTTCAAATAGTATTATGTTGACGCCGATGTTTTCAAATGAAGAAATAAAAACATGATGGAAAATCCTGCGAGGAGTTACTACAGCTTATTTCAAGTTGACATCATTTTCACATTCAGATATAATAAACAAAGGATTAACTTTAATATACAGTAATGGAAACATACTTGGTTGGCTGGGAAACCAGGGCATCTTTATGAAGTCGGTAACATGAATATACGTTGAAGGTGCCTGGTTCCATAGAAACCCCTTCCACTGATGAAAAATCCTTTTCAACTAAGCCAAACATTTCCATCATCTTAAATCCTAAAAAAAAAAAAAAAAAAAAAAAAACCACAAAAACAGAATGGGATAGAGAATAAACAGGTACTTTAGGATCTTCAATTTTTCAGACCACTAAGGATTTTAAAAAGAATATGGACCCCAACTGGGAATCATTTAATGTATTTGTAGTTAGAAAAACTGTATAATGCATACCTGCCAGGTCAACGCCATCCTTGTGCACCATTGGGCAGGCTGGAAAACAAAACAAACAATATAAAACCCCATTTTTTGCCAAACATAATCTTTCCCTGTCTTGAGAACAGGAAGCTAACATAATCTTTCCGGATGTCAATTGTGGAAAGAATCCAAACCAGATGTGCCTATGGTTTTCTGTGGATTCCTAAAGGCTGATGTGCTCTAATTTCTCCTATTAAAACCAAAGGGCCACAGCTTCCTTCTCCTCTCCCAAGTCTATTAAAATCAATGGTGGTCACTTGAGAGCATGTGTGAGGAGAGGTCTCACGTCTAACACATCACCCTGATGAGCAGTCTTAATATCCTTGAAAACTAATGACTACAGCTATTTTATACAGTTTCTTTTAAACACAGTTCAATATCATTAAGTCTAGCAACCGAAATCTCTAACTGGAGAGTTGACTTCATAAGCTCAACACCATAAAGCTTAATGTCTGCACAACAGTTTTGCAAGTCTGTATTCTTTCCTCAGACCAAGATGAGAGTCCTTATTTCACCAGTATTAAATAGTTCAGCCTATAAGCAACATGAGTAAATACAAATGCCAAAGGACTAACTTGCTGATGCGGTTTCACAGACAAAAGTAATCAACTCATCTTCAATTTTCTTAAAGGCATCGAAGTCATCCACAAAGAAGACATGGCGTGCACTGGGCTTGCTGCCAATGCTAACCAACTCTGAGTAGTCGGCATCGGCCACACCGACTGCAAAAATGCTGTAGCCTGTGGCAGAGGGGAACAGGTTTCTCATTACTTAAATGGCACAAAGTGCACAGACAATGCAATAGAAAACACGCCCAAATGTTTAAAATATGTTTATTTAAGAAGGCTAGTAAGGGTGGATAATTCATTCTTTACAGTTCATCAGAATTCTGCAAGTGCATATTTCATTATATGATAATGATCCCATCATCCCCTAAAGAAATTTTCCATTATAAAGAAACTCAAGAAGGCACCAATTAGTGGTTAAGACAAAATAGCTGCAATTTGGTAACATCTTTATGTCTACATATTTTTAGAAGTATTTTAAGATTTAAGGAATGATGTGTCATTGAAACAGAGAAACATTATCTCAGTTATTGTTGATTTTTCTAGATGTAGAAACCAAGAGATTAATATTTAGCAGTCAGAGGTGAGTCACTGTTCAATTCTTGGTAAATAAGTATTAATTATAATATTTTAGGCATATCTTATAAAATGGAATCATCACATCAGACCTATGACAATCTCCACTTTACATAGGACAAGGCTAAGTTTCTATGATCAGATTCTTTAATGCTCTAATTTATGGTACTATATTTAATTATGAGAGTTTCTTATGCAGCACATCCCATATGTAGCAAAAGTATTAGAGAAAACACAGCAAAAATAATAGATTTTAAAAAACTAGAGAAAACGCAGACAGAACTGAACATAAAAACGCTTAGCTGGGGAGAAAATATGTGTAACTTGGAAAATATTTTTTTAAAACACATGTCAAGTTAATATTAAGAAAGATTTAAAAATACTTAAGTAATGCAAATGGAGCCTTCCTCAAAACAAAAATACTAATCTAGTTACTGTTGTTTACCTATGTAAACTTACCCTCTGATTGCATCTCCCCAGAGATTTTGTTCACATCATCTTGTGACCTCCCATCCGTTATAACCACGATGACTTTTGCAACGCCTCTTCTGGCACCTGACTCTGTGGTAAACAAGGTGTCCCGTACATGCTTGATGGCTCTTCCTGAAACAAAGAAGCAAAAGTTCAGTTCAGTTTCATTCCCTTCTATTATGTTTCGCTAGGAGGGAAGGGTGAGAATGAAGTTGTTAAGTGAATGAAAAATATATGAATATATGTAATTACTAAAAATTACTTCGTGTCTTAACTGGACTTTTTTGGTCTTACCTGTTTTTGTGTTTCCTCCTTTGTATGAAATATGTTTGATTGCGTCAAGCAGAGTCTCTTTGGTTTTGTAAGCATTTAGTTTAAATTCTGTTCTGGGGTCATCAGTGAACTGAACCATTGCAACCTAGAGAAAAAGGGTGTATTCATTTTTACATATACACAGACTTCCTCTGGGTAGGAGAACACAGACAATAGTATGGCACCACCCACAATTTTAATCTCTTCCTTAGCCCAATCCACATTTCCTTAGTTAAAATCTCACACAATTGTATAACAAATGTTATGCTACATTAAACAGACTATCTTCTCTAAGTACTTTCTAGAAAGTATTTATTTATTTTAAAACGTCTTGAATGCACATTTTGTCATTTAATTTGACAGAGAAAAACGGCTGTGAGGCCTTGTAACTTGATAAAGGTCAGAAGCTTAGTGTTGGATTCTTTCAAGGATTTTCTTAGGAAGCAACCCTAGGAGGAAACTACCACTATTCACCATTTTACAGATGATAAACCCGAGGCACACAAAATCAAGTAACTTGCAATGATACAAGAGTGGTCACTGGGGAAGCAAAGGGTGAAGTCAGAAAGACACCACTTCAAAATCTGTCTTAACCACTGCAATATAACCTTGGCTCTTATTCCTGTGGAGGTTTGGGGATATTTCAATATATCGGCTCTTGTTTGCTTTGCAGCACTGTGATGGGGGTGAATACAGCATTTGCAGAGAGATGTATTTGACTCCATGAATCTGAATTCCCGCCAGTTTATCCTAGTCCACTGCAGATGTGTCACCATGCTTAGGAAACCTCTTCTCATTCAAGATAAATTTCTCCCTCAGCATTATTTTCTTCTTTTATGGTACCCGTTATATCCAAACACATTCAATCATTTTTTCAAGATAGATTCCACCTCTATTCCTTTCAGGCCATGTCTTTGCTGCCAGACTAGGCCAGGCCTCTACCAGCTCTCTGCTGGACCATGCTGCGGATGTGAGGACTGGAGAGCAGCACCCAAGTTGTCTCTCTGCTTCCAGTCTCGCCTTTATCCAGGCAACACAAAGCAGTCATGTGAGCTTTTTAATAAAGCAACTTGGATCTTGTCTCTTCTCTCCTTTCAGCTTTCCAGTGTTTTCCTATTCATTGCCTCTATGAAGAAACCAACTTCTTCCATGGGCCATGAGACTCAAAATGATCTGGATTTTTTCTACCTTCTCCACCTCCCATTCTACTGCACATGCTCATTATGTTTTATATAGTCTATCGTCTAGCCACAAGCTTGGTACCTGGAGCCTCATTTCATCTTAAGTCCATTATACTTACTATTTTCCCTGCCTGGGAATTCTACTCTCAAATCTTCTTTGCATTATTCACGCCTTAGTTCAAAAGCCCCCTCTTCAAAGAAGATTTGGTCAACTATCCATTTTAAAATAACCTCCACACATGGTTTAAAATGACCTCACTAAGTTTAAATCCTATCATTCTCTTTTCATCGCTCATATCCCTCCCTTGTGAATGTCTTTGTTTGCTGGTTTACAAACCTGTCTCTCTCCCTCCTCATCTCCCTGCCTTTATGAATATGCTCAGCATGAAATTAGGGACAATCTGTGACATATTCTTATGATGGAAATGTATATGGACATAATAAATCCTCAATAAGTATTTGTTGACTAAATACTTTAGTTTTGTGTTCTACTTAATCCACAGTAATTTGTGACCCTTACCTCTACCTCTTCTCAACATTTTAATGTCTTTAAAACACATACACACACACACACAATTTTAATGTCTTTGAGGGTAGGGGAAATATTGAGAGCTACTATATCCCATCATATAAAAGAAACACCCACTGACAGGGCCATTGTAACCTTGTTTTGCTGAGCTCAATCTCTTTTAAGGGTTAGTCTTTTCTCAAGCTCTATCAGACACCAGTAAGCCACATTGACCATTCTTTCATTTAGGGTTGGGCCCAATCACTATGGTTCTTTACCCATGTCCTCTGACTTATCACCATAGTAACAGTTGAGATGACCTTTTAATGTGTAGAATGAATTAATGATTGACCTATTAGCCTTACTTGAGTTCCATCTGCACCAATCTTGTCCAGTGCTCCAACAGTGCTATACAGAAAGTTAATGATCTTATTGAAATTGTCATCTCCAATACTCCAGGATCCATCCACCATAAACACCAAATCTGCTTTGGCTGCTTTACATACTGAAGATTAAGAATAAATTTGAATCAGAGAGCACGTGAAAACATATTAAATCTACAAAGCAGAGGACAGGATCTCTGTTAATTTAGAGCTCTACTGCATAAGGAAGCTGCACGTCTTTTAAGATTCATATTCCAAGCTCAAGTTCATTGTACTTTCTGGCCATCTTGTTTCTCCTCTACCCAAGAATCCTAATGACTAAAAAGCTTCTATTAAACATGTAGAATTAGAGAAGAAAAAATTCACCAACCTCAGTCCTAAAGACTAGAAATTAAAGAATAAAAAAATATAGAACTAAAATGATCTAGAAATAGAGCATCATTAAACAGTCCCTAGTGTCTATAGACCAGAAGGAAGTTCAAAGTGTCACTCTGTGTAACCTGTGTTCTGTTTATTGGTTTGGAAATAAACATCAGAGAAATTCAATACATTCAGAAGGAAGGCACATGCCATAGTAGAAACAGATTAATCATCCACTTAAAATGTGTTTAAACTGAGAGCATAAACAAGATTTAATTCTAGCCTTGCTCAAAAATTGTATGGCCTCTGCCACCCATTGAAACATGTAAAGTAATGTATTCTGATGCTAGCCCAAAGAAACCTATCATAACTTAGTATTACTAATAACAACAACAGACAAGCAAAAGCATACCAATTAAAAAAAAAAAAGAAACTAATAACAACAACAGACAAGCAAAAGCATACCAATAAAAAAATAAAAAGAAAGAAAAAGAAAAACCCCTACTCCAATGAAAGCATCTCTACAGCCCCTTTTTGGGAGTATCAAGTGCTGTTTCAGATTATCTATGTTTCACTTCCCCTTCATTAGTGTAGATCATTGTGGTTGGATGTTTCATGATACAACAATTTATTTTTTAGTAATCTGGGTCTTTTAATCATAGGCCAGTTGCACAACTATGAGATAATGTGCCTTTCTTTAAAAAAAAATCACTTCATTTATATTTTAATAGTGCAACTTAATTCCCTAAAAGTTGTTTGTAACATAAAATAAACCATCTCCAAATGAGATATTACTCCAGGGACAATAGGGATTGGTGAGGTTATTCTAATGAATCTCAGGATTTATAAAGTTTTATAAATTTATGGTTTGAATTTAAGCTAAAAGGGATCACAAAGATCTGCTAATTATAAGCTTATAAAAGAAAACTTGGTTTTCTATTTCCAGAGACAGATGAAATAAAAATTGTGATTGATTTTTTGAGAGCAAAATCTATTTGAAACTATCCTCCAGATGAAAAATTTATATCATTAAATCCAAAAATATATTTTAAAAGACATGTAGGATTTACCTCTGGGATAAGGATTACCTCTGGAAATTGTGTTTTTAATTTTCTTCTTTGCACTTTTTCTATTCTTAACTTTTGTTTAGTAAATATTCAGCATCACTTTATAATAAAAATTTATAGGCATTCTAGTTAAAAACAATCAGGATAAATAGAGTCTAAAATGAACATGGTTTTTAAGTTGTGAAATCCCCACCATCTAAAATCACCCTAACAAAGCTTTTAAGACCAATGTTTCTATCCTCGGCCCCACAGATCTTTCCAAACCACCCAAGTCCTCCATAAGCACATGCATGAATGTCTCCTGAATAATATCCATATTCAACTATAAACAAAAATATTCTGCCCTTATAGAGTTCTGAATTATCTGTTTCAGATTGTGTTATTATTAAATTTATCAATTAGAATGCTGTTTTATGTTCCAGTAATGAGACTCATTTTATATACACATACACATACACATATATATACATATACATATTCATATACATATACAGAGAGAAACTAGAGAAAGTCAGATGTGAAGATGGAAGAAGAGAGCTGGCATTCCACAAAATAAATAGCATGAAAAGTTTCAGGCCAGCATAAAACATGGAAGGGGGATGCTGAGCTGTACAATTCTGTTGTTACCTAACATAAGTAAAAGATGCCATGAAATAGGTTGAAGATTAATGACTTTGCATGAATTCTGGGAAGGATATTGAGCTTTGCTAGAGTTTCTCACTGTCTCTTTCTTTCCTTGACCCTTTAGCACTGCCCAGAATCTGATCTTTCAAGTGACTTTAAGCTCCTGTAAGACAGGCACAGCTTATTTTTCATTGCATCCCTGCTAGGTAAGAAGCACTTTAAAGTACATGATGAATTCAAGAACTCTTTCCATATAGATGTGAGTTCTTCCCCTCTCCTCTCCTCTCCTTACTCTGGTTCATGGTCCCCATTTCGCCAAAGTTAACTTTCTCCCTTCATACAAATTTCTCATGACAGATCTTTTCTGATAGGATGAATGGCAGACAAACCACTTCATTACTCTCTTCTCACTCCTTTCAAATGTTGACAAAATTCTTTATCTTCTTTCATGAAAAATTAATCTACAACAGCATTAACTGTTCTTACTTCTGGACTATAATAGTAAAATCTCCACTTTCTAAAACATTCTTCACTGATAATTATCCCAGCTAATCCCTGTTCTCTAGTAGAAGTTCCAATCATTTCCTATTATTGAATTCCCAGTGCTCGGCATAAGAGTTTTGAGAATGAATAGCAGGGTTAATAAATGTTCATTAATGGGATAAAAAATTAATGACTCTACTGTGCTGGGATGATGTTTTAGAAAACTACCTTAACAGTGCAGGTAAGATACAGTAAGGTAAGGGACTTTCATGGTGAAGAGAAAACAGAGGTAAACTAGGAAATTATTAACCTTGCTTTGTGAGCTAGATTCACATTCACAAATTATGTAACTCTTCTTTCTTGGTGAATGTTTACTACTCTGAAATTTTTGATGAAATAAATACAACGCAGTTCTGCTAGAAAATCTACTTTCTCTGTATATTCTATTATTAACTGGGTATTTATAAGAATTATCAAATCAGGACTTGATAAGCAGTCATGTTATAGAGAATACTATGTAGGACAATAAATACCTTTCATTAATACCTTGATTTTCAAATAAACAAAGAAAAAATGAAAATTCTAACCCTACAATCACATCATTATTATATTATTCTGTTACCTTCTTTTGCTGGTGGAATGGTCGGAGGAAAAGTAGGTGGTGGAGTAGGAGGTGATTCTGTGAAGGAGAAAGAGAAAGAACATCAGTTAGTCACTTTATCTATGGCAAAGAGGTGGTGGTCCTGGAGTAAGAAAATTTCATCCAAGTCAGTGATTTTAACAATTGTCTTTTTTGAGAATTCAGTGAATCTAGTGACTACTATAAATCAGTGATAGCCTTGAAAATTGACTCCATCTACTCTCACCTCAGACTGAAGACTTGAAATGCAATTTTGCCACAATTTGGTTTACACAGCAGAAATCAACACAGACTATCAACTACAAAGTGGTTCTAGGCCTGACTTAAGACAAGAATTCTGCCAACCTATTTCAGATCAGTCTCTGGCTGCTTTGACATATAGAGTAAACTTCATTTCCATTCTGCCTTACTAAGAAGCGACCACCAATCCTTCTTCAGTAGCAGCTGTCCACCCTAAGCCTGCATTCCCAGGTGTGGTCCCCAGTGTAGACACCTATTCACTCCCTCTTCAGCTCAAACTGTATCAAGAAAAAGTTGGGTTCTGAAGATCAAACAGTAGGACTTTGGGAAGTTACAAGGATCAGCTCAACCCAACCTGGAAGATGAGGGGTAAGAAGTCTATCTTAGATGCAAAAGTGAGGCTTGGTTAAAAGACCGAGGAATAGTTCCATCAGCCAGATTAAGATCCTATCAGTTGTCAGGGCAAAATGCTGGAAGTTATGGCTTCATTAAACATCCTAAATATTATTTTCTCAAAATCTTTTATTTTTGACACTAAAAATTTAAGTAACATAGGGAAAATTCTTTTTACATACCATTTTAATAGGAGGGAAAAATCTTCAACTAATCATAGCCACAGAGAGGGTATTTGGCCTCTGCAGACAGAAAGTGCCAGAGAGCTGGGAGGACTTCAGCTTGGACAGACTATTTGCCAGGAATGTTGTGAAGGGAATTCCTTCATTGGCAGAAAGGTTGGAAGACATGAATTTTAAGGTCTCTTCCAATTCTGAGTCAATAAAATGAAATTATTTGAGTCAAATGATTCAACATTTAAGAGAATGAGGTAACAGGATATTACTGATATAGAAAGTGTTTGAGAGTAATTAGTGTTTGAAATAAAGCAAATCACAGAAAATGATGGAATGATTCCATTTGTGAAACACAAAAAGGTTCTATCTATTTGATACGTCTACATGAAACATTGCAATATGCCTTTATAGAGATATCTCTGATAAGACTGATGCCTTTTCTAGCTTTATCTCTCCATCTGGTGGGATTTCTTGACGGATCAAGGTGGCACAAAGGGGTACTTCTGGGAAGGATGGAGGAAGAGGAAGTAGGAAGTAAATGACAGTGCATTTTACACTCTCTGTGGCATAATTATGAATATATATCTACAGACACACATAGATCACTTTTATCTTTTAAAGGCAATTTTTTGAAATTAGTAAATTTCAAAAGTGAAAAACCTGAATACTAAAACTTGCTTGCATATCCCATAAAATGCTTCTAAAGCAGATTTATTGATCTTAAAATCTCTGAAAGCCATGAGTCATCTTTATAGCTGTGCATCTCTATTACTGTTGAAAATTGAAGCAGATCCGAAGTTCTGTCAATAAGTCAAGAACCAGGGCCTCCCTGGTGGCGCAGTGGGTTAAGCAACGCACTATGAAGCAAACTGCAGCCACTGCAGCACGAGTTCGATCCCTGCCTCTGGCCAGGGAGGGGACCCACATGGCGTAGCGGACCTCTCCTGCCTCGCCCACTGCTCCCCTCAGCAGTGTGTTTCAGTCAATCTGCCTGTTCTGCTCCCCACTCTTGTCTGGTGAATGCTCTCACCTCCCACGACTCTGACCTGTACCCCAGCTCTTGTATGTATAAAAATAAGTAAATCTTTAAAAAAAAAAATAAGTCAAGAACCAAATCTGTGACTCAGGTGAGTCAGATCAGTATGTTCAGACAAAGCATCTGGACAAAGAGTCTCTTGGGTCAGAACCCCCACAAACTGGTGATGTAGGTTGGTATGTATTTTCTTAAATAAATAAATAAATTTTAATAATAAGTAAATATATTTTAGTTCAGAAGTGTATTTAAAATGTACTTTGTATCTCTAGCTGTTAGATAGGTGGTCTCTGTCCTTAAAAATGTGGGAGATTGGTCTGCATTGCTTTAGCTAGTTGAACTAGAGTCAAGGTGGAAGTTACAAGAAGACAGATGTACCCAACATAAGGAAAACATTTACATCAATAGAACTGTCCAAATTCATCTAACTTCAGTAGTTACAGTTGTAGAGTTAAGGTTAGGGGAAGGTGAGTTAGATCAGGGGTCCCAAACTCAAATGTTTCCCAAACATTTGCAGGCAAGGAGCATGAGCAAATACCTTAACCTGAACCTGGAGAAATAGCAGCCTTGAGAGGCCCATGTGCTGTGTATAATTCAGCTGCAGCTTGGTTTCAGCAGCCTGACTGTGCCTGTGCTGCCAGATGATTTGTGTATTCAAATGACGCAGTAAAACTTAAAAGGTATGGCCAAAAAAAAAAAACATGTCTGATGTGAGACGTATCCCTTGACTACCAGTTGGTAATGATGACAACAGGGATGGAAAAGCTTTTCAACAGGTTCTCTTTTTTTTAATTTTTTAATTTAATTATTTGACACCATTTGTATTCCCCAGGGAGTTCCCACCACCACTCCACCCGTGCACCAGCACCTCAGTCCGTTGTGCTCTTTCTGCCCTCATCCCCATCTTTGTCCTCCCTTCCTTCCCCTCCCCACCATGGTCCCTTTGGTTTATCTTTGACCTTTGGTCTTGTTGAGTTTTTTGTTTGCTTTTGGTTGTAATTGCTCAGTTCCTTGAGCTTCTTCTTCTTCTTTATTTTTTTTTTTTGTTGTTGTTATATTTGTTGCTCTTTCATATTCCTCCTAGTAGTGAAGCCATCTGATATTTTGGATCATCACTACCACCAACGGAGGTAAAGGAGTAGGAATGAATTTTACTAGTGAGCAAAAAGAAGCTTAGAGATGTTGAATGACTCAAGATTAACATGTTTGGAATCATTTGAGTCTATTTGACTCCAAATCTTGTTCAGTAGAAAGCCTCTAATAACCTAAAATGTTTCTCTTCTACTCACAAAACAGTACTAATCTGCAATATGCAAAACTATGGACACATTCCACAATAAAAATTAACCTCAGAAACATATGCTAAGTGACAGATATCAGATGCCTAAGACTACTGATTCCTTATTTTTACTCATATGAAATGTTTGGAAAAGGCAAATGTAAGTAAAGATAGATTTCCCAGGGCTGAGGATTGGTAAAAGATTGACTGTGGATGAAAATTAAAGATCTCTTTGAGTTGATTAAAATATTTAAAACTAGATTGCAGTGATGGCTACACAACTCTTTAAGTGGGTAAACTTTTGTTCTGTAAACACATGTGTGATATAATGTTGAATATTTCAGTTTATGAAATAAAGTCTGCATTTCAGAAAAGAATAGATGATTCAATTTATTGTCCTTTCATTTTCTGTTTTTATTGGTCACACATTGGTGATTTCTTCCTGCAAGCACCAGAACAACGGAAAGACCTAAACACCAGCAGATTCTAAATGTCAGATTCAGAAGAAAGGGTTTACCAAAATAGCCCAATGCCTGCCACCGATTCCAGAGATTTCAAATTAAAGTTCAAGATACTGGGTAAGCACACCAGTGACTCCCAAATTCACTACAATTGAAGTCATTTTAGAGTTCATGGCCTCTAGGTCAGGAATCCTTGATAAAAGCCATTCTAAGAAGTTGACACCCTCTTTGCTCCTTAGAACATGTAAAAAGTCCATTGTTTTAATTTTCTACTTTGCCTTTCCTTTCAGTGCATCAGATCAGCAGCCAACTTGGAGAAAGAGCCAGAACGTCTTAAGCAGGCAATAACTCTGAGGTCAACCAGCTGGAACATCTTGGCCCCATGCCCCCATGGTCATGCTTATATGCCATTGTTTTAATGTCAGGACCCAGGCCTTACACTTCATTTCACACTCCACATACCACAAATGTTCCTTATGGCCATAGATCACAATATAGGTCATTGTTCCAAACACTCTGCAATCCTATGGCCATACGGCCCCTAGTGAAACAGCTGTGGAGAATAGGGGTGGGGGAGAGTGCAGATGACATCAGTGGACCAAATGCAATGAATTCTGGGACTAGATAAGAGGAGTAAAAGTTGTATTACATATATTCCTGTGCAGCCATAGCTAGTATTTTTCTAAATGGAATGGGTCTTTGAACCCAAGAAGAATGCCTATTGTTTTGCTCATGTATATAGAAATCAGGAGAGACTCACGTGTTTTTTCCATTATGCTCACACTGGGGCCCTCAATCTCCTGGAGCTTTGTATAAACGCTGATTTTGTAGTCTGAATCAGGCTGAAGTCCATAGAAGCAATGCCTGTTTGCCCCTCCACCCAAAGTGGATTCTTGCTTTTGGGTATCTACAATGCAAACACAACAAAACATGCACATATGAAAATTTAAGAACAGTAGATGATTTGCTTCTAAAACATTTAATACTCTTCACATAATCAGATAACTCTAGAATGTTTGAGGTATTCTATCATTTTCTGAAGAACTAACATATCTACTAATTTTTTTTATATTTGTAGACCACATTTCATATGTTCAAAAATGAGACTCATTAATAAAAGACTGCTGAGGTTAACCCTCTAATGAATAATGAATTATGTATGTATATCATTTTATGTACACACCTTCATTGATTTCTTGGGCAGGTGTGGAGGTGAGCACATTTTTACCTTGTTTTATTTTCCAGATTTTAAATTATTAGAAATACTAACTTTACTAATTGTCTTTAACATTTTGTGAATCAATCTTCTGTCTTTTGCCGATTTACTTATTTATTTTAATTAAGGTAACATAACAAAAGTGCATATGATTCAGAGGTATAGGATAAAACCTCCTTAGAGAGGAAAGTAGGGGGTACAATGGACTATGGTAGAGGACTGCGGGTGCCTTGGTGGTGGGGGCATTGCAAAGACATGCATCTAAGGAGGTATGTACCTCTGAATCATATGCACTTTTGTAAAGCAATGTTACCTCAATGAAAATAAATAAATGAACTGGCAAAAGACAGAAGATTGGTTCACAAAATATTAAATACAGTGAGCAAGGGGCCTCCCTGGTGGCGCAGTGGGTTAAGCAACGCACTATGAAGCAAACCACAGCCGCTGCAGCACGAGTTCAATCCCTGCTGCCGGCCAGGGAGGGGACCCACATGGCCCGGCAGACCTCTCCTGCTGTGCCCACTGCTCCCCTCAGCAGTGTACTTCCGTTGATCTGCCTGTTCTGCTCCCTGCTTTCTGTGGCGAATCCTCTCACCCCCCACACCTCTGGCCTGTACCCCAGTGCTTGTATGCATAAATAAATAAATCTTTAAAAATAAATAAAAAATACAGTGAGTAAAATTAATACTTCTAATAATGCTAGTTAAAATCGGGAATATTAAATAAGATAAAAATGTGCTCACCTCCACACCTGCCCAAGCAATAAGACTTGAAAAAAAAATAGCATGCCTCAGATGAGGCTCCTCATAATTCAGTACTTCCCACTCCCTCAAACACAGCTGCCTATGTTGGTGACTTTGACTAACTAAGGAGTTTCATGTGGATTTTTCATATTTTTTTTTACCACACGGGCAATTAATTAAATGAAAAAACCACAGCAATCACAAAAGAACAATAATGCAAAGCTCCCCTTCCAGATTGATCTTCACCCGATCTATTGCTGTATCCTTGTAGTTAAAGCCTATCTAGCTCTGTTTATAGGACCTTATAAACCAGTATTACAAATGGTATAACTTAAAAACATTACACTTATTATTTCATGGTTAGTATTATTTTCAGAGGACCTTATTAAATTAACAAAAAATATGAAAAATATATAAACAGACCAAGTGTTTTTAACACACAAAATGCAAAAAAAGATCTTTGCCTATATTAAAATTATAATATAATCATATATAAAATAAATATAAAATAGTATATAAAATATAAAAATATATATAATTATGATATTGAATTTCAATCTGTATTTTAATATAAATTCAAACTATATTTGTACAGTGTAGTATAAATGTATCAGAACAAACGTGTTATATGTCATTTGAAATTTATTTATTGACAAATCCTGATTTTTAAAAATACAACTAGTCATCTATTAAATGGAATTCGACATTTATTCTTACAGTTGTGAACACTGAAGAGTTCCCAGAGTGAACTTTAGAGTATATTTGTTCAGAATGAGTTAAAGTCTATTTCAATATTTCTTTATCATCTAGCAAGCAACAAAACATTGTTAAACTCTGTTTTTTCCTGGTATTCATGTTCAGTCTGTGGTTCCCAGTTTCAGAAACCCACAATAGCTGCCTCTTTCTGACCCTTAATCATCCTGCAGAGCCTCAAGCAAGCTTCTGCCACCACCTGTAAAATAAACATTTCTAAAATCCAGTAATGGGCCCTCATTTTCTCTCTCCAAATAAAGCTTCCAGTAACTCTCCTAGAGTCAATTCTAGAGGTGTGCTTTTCTGTAAACTAGTTTATTTTTCATGGCCCCCATGCACCTCACAGACAATAGAATATAAATGGGATTTACTGCTGAAACAGTAGTTTTAAATCTAGAAACCATTGGAAAATTGGAGCTGGCCCTTCAAAATAAATCATATCAGTTGGTTCCCAATACTAACAAGAATGCGTTGCATGAATTAGGGGCAGTGGGGTAATCCATGTTGCTTTTGGCGTGGCTGATCAGCTCTAATGACTTTGCCTTACAGGAAAACATTTCAACTGATCAAATCATGACTAATACCCTCAAGCCCTTGCACCAAAAGCAGGGAGTTAATTTATTTTTTGGAACAGGGGGCAAAACTCTGTCTTATTTAAGCATTCATTCAGCAGTTACTAGGTCCACAAGCAAAGACTATCTGGGATCCAAGTTATTTTATTGTAATGTCATGATATAAATTGATCCACTCTCTAGGTCTCTCAACTACCCTGACCTCAATCATAACATCACTGCTTCAGAAAGTGTCATATTGAGAATACGTTTTGTTCCATTATGATATTTCTTTTTGGAGGGGAGAGGTGTTGGTGGATTTGGTCTTTCATAAGGTAGCTCCTGCAATTCTCTATCCTTATTAGTGGATGATATTGCAAAGTTGACATTTCAAAACTTAAAGATAGAGGACAAGGTAAGCATCCTTTGGAATCTTTTTAAGACAGGAAAGAAATTCACCAAGTTATGGGGGCTAGGGGGGAAATACGGCATTTGGACCCATGTGTTTGTGTATGTAAATACATGAACTTGAAGGGAAACACTATACTTAACTTCAGGTGCCAAGTCAGCACAAAAACAGCTGGAGAGAGAACCAGAACTCCGGAGCATCCACAGAACTAATAGAATTTCCCATGAGGTTCTGAGTTGCCCAACACCAACCAAAAGTCTCTGACTTTGGTCTTTCCACAATTACCCAAAAGCCTACAATTTAATCTGGCAAGTGGATCACTGTCTCAAAGGCAGATTTTATTTCAGTCTCTCCTGAGAGGACCTTATCCCTCTGGTAGTCTTCTCTAATTTTTGATATCTTCTTGACTATAAAAAATGCCATAATATTTACATGGTAGAGGACATCTGTTGTTTTTGCCTGGCTTGCATTTAACTCATCTTTCTTTGAATGTGTTCTTCCCCACACTTGGTCCTTATGATTTAGGAAGGACTAGTTAATAACCCTCCTGCCCCCTCCAGATAGTAGGAGGGAGGTAACTTGATCCAACCAAGTCTGTTTATTTCATGCTCTTGAACTCAGTGACAGATTTAGAGGCATATGACCCAAACCAGGTTGAGATGACTCAGTATCTGTGCTTGTGTTGAAATTACTGAAACACAGAAAGTGCTCTCTTTTTTTCCTTTAATTAATATGGTTAAGTTGAAATCTGGAAGGATGTAATTCTGGATCTGATAGGGGTCAAGCCACAGAATCTGACAGAACAAAGGCAGAGAAGAACAGATAAAAATGAGCAAGACTGGGGCCTCCCTGGTGGTGCAAGGGGTTAGGTCTCAGCACTATGAAGCATCTGCAGCATGAGTTCCATCCCCCGCCAGGGAGGTGACCCACATGGCGCAGCAGACCTCTCCTGCCTCACCTGCCACTCCCCTCAGTAGTGTACTTCTGTCAATCTGTTTGTTCTGTTCCCCACCCTATCTCTGGTGAATCCTCTCACCACCACACCTCTAGCCTACACCCAAGCTCTTGTATGCATAAATAAGTAAATCTTTTTTTAAAAAAGATTTACTTATTTATGCATACAAGCACAGGGGTACAGGACAGAGGTGTGGGGGGTGAGAGGATTCGCCACAGAGAGCGGGGAGCAGAACAGGCAGATCAACAGAAGTACACTGCTGAGGGGAGCAGTGGGCACAGCAGGAGAGGTCTGCCACACCATGTGGGTCCCCGCCCTGGCCGGCAGCAGGGATTGAACTCGTGCTGCAGTGACTGCGGTTTGCTTCATAGAGCGCTGCTTAACCCACTGCACCACCAGGGAGGGCCAAGTAAATCTTTTTTTTTTTTAAAAAGAGCAAGACTTGATGTCAATGACATTGCTTGAGCATCTAGATTTAGATGGGCCTGAAGTCAGATATTTTTGGACTTCTCACTATATTACCCAATAATTCACCTTCTTGCTTAATCTCTTTCTTATGTCATTTACAAAGAAACTAGCATTATACAGTCTAAGCACCCAAGCCTTGGAAATTTGTAAGTATTCTAGCAGACGAAAGCCTTGAAAGAAGTCATTTAGAATCCTTTCTCTGGACTTCAGTAAACCCCAGAGAAGAAAGCTGACAGCAGTTGTGGTTAGAATTCAAGCCTTTCCATTGACTTCACCTCAGACACGCACCCCCTCCCACCCATGGGAAATATATTTTTTAAAACTAGGAAAAAGTTACCTGTCAAACAGTAGGACTTTGGCTCAGGTATTAAGAAACAGGTCACCCTGGAATAATGCTCTTCTCCATTACATGGAGAAATTGGATCCAGTTTGTCTCCAGCATCCCACCCCCCACGGGAGGAAGGACTGGATTTTCTGTAGAGGCAACATGAACCGCCAACAGGAGAGATTAAAGTGGAAACAGCAGTGACTGGCACACATATGCCCATGGAAAAACAAGCCTCTCAACAAAGTGCTTCAAAGGTGGTGATCACGTCGGCAACCATGTTTCTCTGTAAATTCAGGAAACTCAACCTAATCTCCCCCACTCCAAAGTGAAAAGATTAAACTTTAAGTTAAACTGTATAACTTAAAATATTTCCACATCTTCCCTACTGCTAGTCCCACAGTCTCTCCCTAACCCTTAACGCTTCTTTATAAAGCTGTCCAGTAGAATCTGTCGCTGTCCAGAAGCCACACACACTACAGTTATATCCACTCATCGATGAGAAAACAGGATTTGGAAAGGCTAAATAACTGACTGAAGCAGTCCTCTGACTCCAAATCCAGCATGGTTCAAACACAGTGCTGCCTCCTCAAGAAGACGGCTCATCACCTTATGCTTGTCTGTCAACAGTGGTTTGCCCAGAGCTACGTGCAGGAGTGGTTGGCAAGGACACATGAGACAGGGTGCACTTACCCTGAAGGGATTCGATAACTACTCTGTAAGCAGTGGCGTGTCGCTGCACCTGCCACTGAGCACACAAGCTGGTCATCTGAATCTGGTCTGCTTGAAGATCGGTCACACCCAGAAACACTATAAAAAAAGAGAAACATAACTGTGTCATATCGTAGGCAGACACAAATGTTCCAAAGTCTGAGCTTTAACATGACACAATTCTAACTCAAAGTTTCATATAGAGAGATGAGAAACCCACCAACCCACAATAAATTAGTGCACAAAAGAAAACTTTATGACTTAGAAAAGCACTTGCACCACAGAATGCATCACACACTTATTTATTTGCCATTGTGAAAGGTTTTATTTCGTTTGGGAGGAGAGAGAACAAATAATAAACTCACTTAATTGTTTAAGAACAAGAACATAAAACAATTCAAATACTCTCAGTTTTTTAAACTCTATTTGGAATATTCAACTTGTCTATTGAAAGTTAGAAGAGGGATGGAACAGAAGATGCAAGGAGCAGAGAAAAGAAGCTAGAGACAAAGAGTAAGAGGAAAACAGACCAATAAAACAATGATAGAGACAAAAACATGGCACAGGCAGAAAGTGCCATCTAGAGAAGACAATGAAGACGAACCAGAGGCAAGAGGCCGTAGAAGGTGGGGAAAGCACAGGGTCCTGTGGTGTCCCTCAGGAAGGACTAGGGGGCGCTGTTGTAGAGGCACAATAGGGGATCAAATTGGATCTATGGTAGACTCCAGAACAGCATCTCCACAACAGCCAAGCATGAGACTGGAAGCACAAGTCAACGGCTTTCCAGACCTTTTGAAGGTAACTTTTTTTTTTTGAGATTAAGTTGATTCAATAAGTAGCCTCTTTGGTCTCAGGACATTTCATGAAACAGAATTTAAGAAGCCTCTTCTAATGAGAGGACTGGCCCTGTAAAAAATGTAGGTGACCACAGGTGAGAGACTAGGGGTTAGGTCTAACACCCGATTCTTTTTTTTTTTTTATTAATAGTTGTTTATTATTTTTATTTTCTTACAATGCTTGCTTTCTTTTCTAGGTGTAGTCCCTATAGAGTTTCCACCACCAATTCACCCGTGCACCATCACCATAGTCCCTTGTGCTCTTCCCATCCCTGCCTTGATCCCAATTCCTACGTCTTCACTGCAGAATGTCCCTGATTTGTAGTTGTCTGTTATTTTTGTTTTGTCTTGTTGTGGTTTTGTTATTTTTTTCCTTGACCCTCTATATTCCTCCTATAAGTGAGACCATCTGGTATGTTTCTATTTCCTTCTGACTTATTTCATTAAGATTAAATCCTTCAAGTTCCATCCATGTTTCTGTGAATGGCTCTAGTTTATCTTTTTTGATTGCTGAATAATATTCCATTGCATATTTATACCACACTTTCTTGATACAGTTGTCTAGTTTTGGGCATTTGGGTTGATTTCAAGTCTTACCTATTATAAATAATGCTGCGATAAACATGGGGTGGGGGGAATAACATGCTTGATTCTTGCCTGATCTTATGTATCACATTATTCGAGTAAGGATGAGACTGAGATGAGAGGCAAATACATAAGCCACAATGACCAGTGGTTATTTGTGGACTGCCTGCTGCACAGCAGATGCTTTATGTGTTATTTCCTTAATCCATCAGCCTGTAAATGTTTATTATTATCTTCATTTTAGATTTGAGAGAAGTTGAGTGATTTGCTCTAGGCAACAGCTATTAAGAAGCAGGGATAAGGTTTATTCTTGGACACAGCATGACTGTCACTCAAGTGCGGTGCAAGTTCTGTGGCCACAGCACTCAAGAGGGTTGCAATGAGCACATGGCCCAGCCATTCTGATCTATGTACTACGTAGGCATTACTTTTAATAGGTATGAAAAATATCGATGCTCTGTTTAGAGTATTTCTATGGCTTTTGAAAAGTATTTAAGTAAATATTTAAAAATTCTATAAGTTGACTTAAATTTACTAAGCAGATGGCGGAAAGTTAAAGCAAATGTCAGCAATATGGAACATACATGGAGTATGGAAAGAAACATTGCGTTGTGCGTGGGTGTCTGAGAGTGGTAAATGCCCAAACAAAGACCCAGGTGCTATGCCAAAGCATGGAAACCCTGAAAAGGTAGTAAAGTGAGTCCTTGGAGTGGTGCACACATCTGTTAGGTATGACGTGTGTTCGTGTGTGTGTGTGTGTGTGTGTGTGTGTGTAAGATGTAGGGCTAAGACTTGGATAGAAGGCAAACTTCCCCAGCAGCCCACTCTGACTTTTGTTTGCCATGTCAGGCTACAGGTTGCCTGGAAAATTTCATCTAATTTGAAAAATGCCAAGAAAGGCTTTCCAAGAAGAAATCCCATGGGCCACCTCCAAGTACATTTGAATGCATGGTGCTGAACTGCTGTCTGCCAGCCAGGACTCTGAAGGACAGCCCGACTAAGGATCATACCTTTCTTCCCATGGAACGTTATTGAGAAAGGGAAAAAAAGAGGGGAAAAACCCAACAACCAAATTGAGGTACAGTAAGAACAAGACAGCAGAATCACACACAGGTCATCAGTCTTACTTGTTTTCACCACTCCGGTCAGAGCGTCGCTGAAGCCCGAGGCCTGGGAGGCAAATATTTTCACATTGTAATCCATGCCACTGAGGAGGTTGGTGATAAGGATGGTGTTAACATCAGCTCCCACAAAAGTTTCCAGAGTCTGGCCAGCCACTGAAGGAGAAAGAGTATACTTCGGTTACAACCGAATATGGACAATTTGAAGACAACTTATTATACAGAAGGCAAATGGCAGGGCTGGGGTTTGAACCTAGTCTTCTCTGACTCTGAGATCTACATACCTGACCACCATGTTTTAGGTTACTTTAGGTGTCTAGTTCTCTCCTCAGATATAGTTTTCCCCCTGATGCTTATTCAGAGAGGCTGGTTTGGTTCATAATCCACTATCCGCCATGTTGTGAGGCTTTCAAAAATAGTCACTATGTGGCCAAAGACTATTGGGCACTTGCCAAATCGAAGAAGTCATCTCAATTGACCTTTCTCAGACACCCATTTGGTCTCCAGCATGCATGTAAATGGCAGCAAATGTTGTCATGAACACCATGCTGCACCTTGTCTCATGTGGGAGCCAACACTCATGCTACCATGGCTAGTTCTCCTCATGATTTATTTTTATTAAACTTTTTAATTTTCTTACATCATTGCTCATTTTTGTACAATATTTGTTTTCTCCCCTCAGGTGCAGTCCCCATAAATCTCCCCCACCTCATCAGATGACACTCTTATCCCAAGGTTCTGGATCTTTACGTTTTCTCTATCAACCCAGTGGAATCTTTGATTTAGCACCATTAAAAACATTCCTTGCTAAGTCATATACAAATTTACTGACTTCCCGACTTTTCCAGGATATGCTCATTCTTTAAGAGCTTTGAGTTAACAACAAGTTACTAAATACTAATTTACTCCAGAACTCTCTTTCCAACAATATATTTAAATATTTATATATTTGTATATGTATTATCTCAGTACTACATTCCTATCCCCGAACTCTAATGCAAATGATCATAAACAATTCTCCAACTTGACCAAGATTTCTTAACTCAGCATTATTGACATTTGAGCTGGAAGATTTTTGATTCTGGAGCAATGGATGGGGGAAGGGAGTGGACTGTAAACTGTAGGATATTTAACTGTCCCCAATAGATGCCAATAACATATTGAGACAATCAAAAATATCTTTGTTGGGCAGCAAAACTGTACTGATTGAAAATCACTGACATAAAACAAAGCTATTTCCCTTGGAAAATTTTGCTAAATATAAGATGGGGCAAAGAACAAATTTTGAAAGACTGTCTTGCAAATTAGCACAGGCCTTAGTCCCAAGCAAGGAGACCCCATAAATGGTGATGGGTCGCAAGAAATCAATCTGGAGTAGATTAGTGTATCCTAGTGTGTCCATCATCTAGTCTTGCTATTTCATTCTCATGCTTCCCAGAGATGAAGCACGGAGGTAGGAATATTTCAGTTGTATGGACCTAAAACAACAGTCAACAGATAATGGTACAAAGTAGAAAAGGCTGAAAAGTGATATAAAGATTTCTGTAACATCTTAGATACAGGGTGAGACAGTATTTGAGGGCAGATAGATTTTTAATGGTCTTATCATGTCCATGTTAACCTCCTGTTTAACCTTCACAGAGGGGCTAACTGTCGGGAAATGACACCATCACAGGGGCCGATGCACTCGGCTCCTCTCCACTGGCCTATGGACCGAGGGCACAATTGGCCCTACTGGGGTGAGTCTCCTGCCTTCAGGGTATGATGATGTGGAAGGTGAGAGAAGGGGGGTCTCCTGATCAAGGTGGCTAAAATGTTGATAGAAAATCCTTTTATTTCATAACCTTAGGACTTTGATGAATTTTATAGCCAACAGGGTTTCCAAAATGATGGGACAGAGAAGCTAGTAAAGGAGTTTTTCCCCTTTATCCAACTGATAAGAAATTAGTAAGAGGTAGAAGAATTGCAAAATAAATATTTTGAAGTTAGAATATTACATATCTCTCCATAGCCATTGAGTGAGTCACAGATGCCTCCTACTACCGTGGAGTTCAGACTATTCCTTAAACAGTTTTTGCCTGGGTGAGTGAATATTTTGTTTATCAATGTGCCCACTTGTTTTAGTCCTAATTTTATCATTCTGATCAAATTTATCCTCTCACTGATCATACTAAGAAGACTTTTATTTCAAAACAGGTAATAAGCTCTTTCCACCTCTTAAAACTAAAGAATTAAAAATATATATATCTTGAAAGACTTATTTTATTTGTGCATACAAGAGCTGAGATGTAGGCCAGAGTTGTGGGGGTGAGAGGATTCACCAAAGACACAGTAGGAAGCAGAACAGGTGGATCTACTGAAATACAATGCTGAGGAGCAGCAGGCAAGACAGGAGAGGTCTGCTGCACCATGTGGGTCAGCTCCACGACTGGAGATTGAACTCAGGTCCCAGTGGCTGCTAATGGCTTCATAGTGCTAAGACTTAACTCTGGTGCCACAAGGGAGGCCCCCTGTCTGCCTGTTTTTAAAAAGCATTACTTACCACTGACAGGTCTGTAGACAATTCTGTAGCCCTTCACAGGGGAGGATGGGGGATCCCAAGTAATGCGTAGCCTGTTATACCATTCTTCTGAGACCCGTAAGTTTTGGGGACCAGAGGGTGGCACTGAGTTGAGGAGGGAGGAAAAACAGAGGTTTAGTGTGATATCCATCTTTATGACCTACACTAACAAAAGCTAAGATATTGTTCCATGATGTTAAAAATTTTTATAGATGCACTAAATCATATAACAAGAAGACTGAGAGTTTTTGGCTGTTTTAACTATTAAAAGTATAGAAAATAATTGTGGTGACATTTTTTGTTCATTCAGTGTTTTTGGTTCTTTTTCTCTGGTTAATTTTAAGCAAAAATAAACTGAAGAGTATTTATTAAAGTGTTCTGTCCAGAGACCACTGGCCCTGCTATCAAAATGTGTGGATATACACTTCATTGTGTATTGATAACAACACTTTGATGTGTTGGCGATGAGGTTGTGTTGATGACCTGGATCCTCACAGGTAAGGATTTCATCAATTACTGGGCTCTCATCTTCATACTGTCTACATTATTTAGAATTTTACCTTATCATTTGTCAATATTTTGAAAGCATCATGGCCATGTATTTGGAAGATCTTTATAAACTTATTATGCATATTGGTGGATATGATTAACAATCTCATTTTGTTCTTGAGAGAATTTAGTTGTGTTAAAACAAGTAGACCATCCATTACCATTCTGAAATAAGTCTTAGTATACAGATGTTGTTACATGTAATGAATGGTATGCCTATAATGAGATTTAAGTCCTATTTTATAGTAATAGTTTTAAATCATTTTTATTTGTATGATTATATATGTCTATAATAGGATCTTCTACAAATTAAGTTAACTTTTAACATATAAAGGTTGAAAATGGACCTGCAAGGCCAGGTAACTGGCAGCAAGGTGGAAGGCTTTGCCTTCTCAACTCCTTCCTCCTCTCCCCTCTCTTTCTCACCCCTCTCTTCAACTCCACTCCCCACTGTGACAGGTTCACATTAAATTTATGGAACATTAGAACATTATATAGCATAGCTTAAAACCAACTCAGAATGGCAGAATATATTATGCTTATTTAAATCCTTCTTGTCTGCTCTTTTTTTTAACAGTCCAGATTTAAGACAAGGAAGGATGATGTATTTAAAGCACACCCATAGTAGGGACTCCATAACTGCTAAATGAATACTACTCAATTTTCTTCTTTAAGTATTGTTTAGGTATGTGGTTTGTATAACATTTATTTCTAAACAAAGCACCGAAACATACTGGAAATTCCAATATGTAGATTAAACCCAGATCAAGTCAAGATCCTATTGCACTGGCACAAGTGAGTGAAGAGCTGGGTGGCCTCCTACTGTTGTGTTTTCCCTTTTCCTCTCTCCTTCAACAGCATCCCAAAGAGAATAGTGGCAGGAACTCATAAGACTCGGGGTGTGTAGAAAAATGTGCAAGCATGGTGGGAGTCTGGGTAGGGGCACTAACACAGGCACAGGGAGGAGGGAGTTACATAAGGAGATACCAATTTTGCTTTGCTGAGAAGAATCAGAAGTTGGGCTGTAGAACTTTAATAACTTGTACAGACTTAGTTGAAAAATCCACAGCTGGGTGTCCAGCTCTAGAATTCCATCCTAGCCATCGTCCTCTACCTCATCACATATCACCATGGTAAGTGTGGTATAACGAGGTGGACACAGATCTCTTTGACTGTCCTCCCACTGAGCGGTGAAGGCTATGCCTCTTAGAATCTGGGAGTGTCCTATGACTACAGCAGACAGCTGTGGGTCACCAGACAGCAGCAGAAGTGACGGTGGACTAGTCCAGACATAGCTCTGTGCTATCCTACCAGTCTCCTCAGTCTGCCTCTTGAACTCTTAAGTCACCATGTCAGAAATAGTACTTTCCAGCTGTTCCTCCAAGATGCCAGCCATGTGGGTCTAGTTGTCTTGGAGCTTCCAGATCAACACTGCCACCAGCTGACTGTAACCAACACTATGTGAAACAGAAGGATTTCCTGGCATGACCTGCCTAATTTTCTGACCTACAAAATCATGTGAAAATAACTAAATGGTGACTATGTTAAACCACCAGGATAGTCTGCAGATAAATATAAACAGTCTTGAAGATACCAAGACTTCGAGCGCTTTCACGGGTGGTTTCAATGCATACTCCTCACTTGATCATCACAGCCAAGTCATCTAGAACAAACTTCTCCATGCCCCTTCTATACCACACAGCAGTGTGCAGAGGGGAACAGTACAGGGGAGGTCCTGGGCATTCCAGACACGGGAGACAGTTAGTGAGTAAACATATAAGTAAACAAGAACATGCCACACAGTAAATAGTACCACTGCTTGATCAAAACAAGCAAGCAACCCAACCCAAACCATGATGGTATCATCGGAAGTAGAAACTACTTTGCACAGTGTGGTCACAAAGTCTGAGAAGGTGACACTGAACTGAAACAAATGACAGGAGTGCCAGAAATGCAAGCATCTGAGACAGGAAGATGGAATTACTGTTCCGTGTAGAAGGGACAAAGGTCCTGAGGCAGCAGATTAAAGTGTCCAGCACAGAGCAGGGGAGGAAGTCAGGTTGGGCAAAATTAGAAGGTTGGATCTGAGAGGCCAGCAGGTCCAGGTCATAGAGGACCTTAGAGGGCCCTGGGAGAGCTGTTGCAATTTATCTGGGTACAACAGGAAGTCACTGGCATACTTGAAAGAGGCACAGCGTGAGAAAATTTGGGCTTTGCAAAGCTCTTCCAGCTAACATGAGGACAATGAAGGTCCCAGAGTGGAGGCAGAGGACTTAAGTGGAGGCTCTGAGCATTGATTTTGGTGAGTGGGACATGAACAGGAATAGAGCACTTAGCTGAAGAGAAAGTAGACAGGCACTAGAAGGCATTTTGGAGAATCAACAGGACTTGGGATGAATTAGATGTTGGAGGGTAGATGTAGGTTTCTTTAAGCTTTCAAGTTTTACAGGCAAGAAAACTGAAGCCCACAGCTTTTTTAAAACTTTTACAGACAGGAAAACTGAAGCCCAGGGAAGTCAAGCAATCTGCCCCAAGTCACACAGCTTGCACGCGTGAAGACAGGATTCAAACACAGATCTTCTGTCTCCACCTATTCTTGTGCTCTTCTCACCACACTTTGGTGTGGTTCTCAGGGTGTGTTACAGGGAACAAGCATTTTCAATTCATTACTTTCTCCAGGGAGAAAACTTCACTCACAGGTTTTTCCAGGAGCCGAGACACTGACACCTTCTCCGTCATCGTAGATGGGCGTCACTGTGACTTTGTATTCGGTGTTGGAAATTAGAGGCTTCAGAAGGAGCTGGTTCTGGCTTCCAGGCACCATAACCTGTGCAGGAAAGCAAAGGACTGTGGCTTTAGTAATTAGCAAAGAAGCAAGACTGTTGGCACTTTGAAATAATCAGAAGCAAGATGTGCTTGGCGAGTGATGAGGAAAAAAGAGCATTTGTGCAAAAGCATTTCTCTCTGAAATTCCCCTATCAACATCCCTTCATTTATAAACTAATGCAGGATTAAAGTTGAAGCATTATAGACACTGGGGGATAGTATTTTCTCATCATCTTCTCAGCACTTGTAAAGTATCCAAAAGAGGGAATAATCATTTATTTCAAAAGCAGGTGTTTATCGCTTAGGAGTGTTCTTCTATAACCCAGTGTGCTTGACATTTTTGATTCTACTTAAGTATCCTCTTGAAAATTCAGCCTTCATTCCTCACTCTTTCAGAGAAACTCTAATCCCAGCACTTTTGAAAAGGACATGTTAGCCAAAAACAACAGAACCACACATTAAACACAAGTTCTCTGAGTCAAAACATAGTCACCAGCAACACGAAGAAATGTTGCAATCTTTTTATTTCTGCAAGGAGATGTCCTCCTCAATCTGAAGTCACCACCACTCTACCTCTTAAGTTTGCAAGAAATGAAATGCCTTGGTGGGGCAGATACCACAAGAGCATCAGTTCCAAGTCTGGCATGCCTAGAAGAATCTATGAACCAGAGAAGCCGTGTTTCCAAGCTCAAACCACAAACCTCTGCCTGTGCTTCAGCAGTAAGATACTGGCATGTCCTGGGCCATTTAGAAGTCTAATCACGGCTGGAAAAATGCTAGGGTGTAGGAACTGACCCAAATGCGTTTGAGGAGTCACAAGACTGAGACGGCTGGAACTAGTTGCTTTTTGATTCAAGGGCTGCGTAAAGTGCCAGCAGGCAAAGGGCTGTGCCGTGTATGTCTGGATGAGGGTAGGAAACAATAAATCATGAAATAAGCTCTATAAGGCCTTGAGATGAACCCAGAAGGAGCTGTTGCTAAGATATTTCTAAACTCTAAAACCAATGATTTAAAAAATATGTGTGTGTGTGTGTGTATGGAAAATAGGAAGTCTGAATTAGGTGACTTTATATTGGATTCACATGATTTTGCTCGTCGTATGAAATGACACTGAAATATACAGGGTTGTATTGATATGGTCCTGCAGGGGAGGGAGAGGAGACTTTTTAATGGGAACACTGTTGTCTTAAGTGAGTTAGATAGCCTGGACACTAAGCACATGTAAAGGAGGAATCGTGGTTACCCTGACTTATATTAACTCCATCAACACAGCTTCTTCCAGGGTATTTCTTTTCAATATAACTCGTCTGTGGCACAGAGCCTGGGCATTCATTCCAAGTTGTCTGTCTAGTACGCCACCCAGGTTGATGTTCCTTAAATATTTTCATCTCTCAAGCTGACAAGTACATGACCTTGGAATCAACCAAAATTAGCCTGCAGATTACTAAAAAGCAACTGCACCACTTTGGAGGACTCATTTAATGTCCCAGGAAGTACTTGCTGTGGTTTATAATAACAGCTATCATTTGCCCAGCGTTATTATGTACCAGGTGCTACTCTAAGAAATCTGAGAGTATCATTACACTCATTTTACAGATGGGGAAACTGAAATCCACACAGCTATTGAGTAAAGGCGCTATGTTGAAAGTTGACTTTCTAGAATGCTGATCAGGGGAACATCACTTTACCCATCACCCACCCCTCCACGTGCCTGCACAGCTTCCTAGCAATGCATCCTTTTTGTCGTAATGATCCTCATTCCCAAGGAGAAAATGCAAGTCTCTTTTACACCAAGTCCCTTCTGCTTGGCCCCTGCTTATTTGCACAAACCAGAATAAGGGTAGGTTCCTACTGAAAACAGATGCTACAGGTCTTAGCAGATGATGGTTGTGTTTATACAACAATTCTATAAAGATGTTCATGGTTAAGTGAGATGCAAATCTAGCCAGCAACCCATGTTTTCAATATTTTCTGAGATGCAACTTCATGTCTGGCTCCGTTATCACTCAGAACAGCCCAGATCCCTTTCAGCACGCTGTTTCCTCAGTAGAAAGAGGATTCCCTGCTTCTTATGGTGTCCCTGTATCAACAAGTTCTGTTTCTAGATAGTGACTCTGATGCCATATGGTGAAATACTGAAAGCAGTTGCTTGAAACCCAATTCATTGAAGACATTAATTTTATAAAATGCAATAAAAAATTGCTAGAAAAAAATGACCTTGTTCTTGGGTATGGCAGCAATGTTAATTTGCTACCATTGTTTCTAGAAGCTTAATCTTAATACCTGAACTTATCTTATAGGAGACTAAGCCACGTATTAGTAGCTCTGCTCTAGAACATGGCTTGATGTTAGGAATTAAAGTCATAGTTATGGATGTTGACATCTAATCTCTAGAAAAGCCTGGAATCCTGATTAGCCTTTCACAAATAAAGGTGTGCGACCCCAACAACAAAATTCAGGGCAATATGATTTCACTCTTCTGTAACTCAGAGTAGAGTTGAAAGTCAACCTATATGAAATATTTGAGAGGTAGTTTTAATGCTCTCGGAGCTCAAAATATTTTTATTGAAAATATTTGGTAGATTTGATTACTCAGAAAATAAGTAAATGCTTCACTTACCTCCACTTTAAAAGTAAACTGAATTGCCCTATTTTATATATATTAAAGTTTACAGTGTTATATATACACTACTCTTCAACTCCAATATTCTGTCTTATTATTTCCTGTGTACTTTTAATCAGCCTTTACAATTATGGGAAGTTTGGAGACATAGTAAAAGACTTTCTTCTTATCTAGACACATTCCTATCTTATTTTGTAATATATCTTAGTCATCTGTCTTTCCCTGTCATGCATCACTATTTTAACATATTCACTGGGACTTGAGGATAAAAAGATTTGACTGCAGATTTTGATATAGATCTGCAACTGCCTGTCCTACCTTAGTTTCATAGTCTAAATCTAAATGCATCCCAGTAATAACACATTACATTTACATAGGGGTAGCGCTTTATGGAAACACTGAGATATACATTCTCAATTAAACCTCAGTGGCATACCTGAAAAATGCCTGTAAATCAGTGTCCACAAATTAATTGGAATTCACTAGATGACAAAAATACTTCTGCATGATAATCACCACCAAATTTATCATTATTTTTCATTTTTATTAAGAGCTTATTTAACTAGGGCACATGTGTGTTTAAGACTTTTGATCTTTTTTTCCTTCATGTACGTTTCCAAGTTTTTCCAAATAAACAGTGTGAAAAGAAACTAGCAAGAGGAAAATTATCAACACACAACCCAAAATCAATATTATTATTATTTTACCTTGGATAGCTAACAACTGCAGGCATGAGATTAAATTGTTACACTTTCCAAATTAGAAGGAATAATTTACCAAGAAACTTAACATGCTTCTTGGAAAGAGTGGAAAAGTAAAAACCAAAAATAAAACTCTTACTCTGGGAAGTTTTCGTGGGTCTCATTTATAGGAACTAAGTCAAAAGACAAGGACAACAACAAGAGAAAGGAAACATACAAATTACATTTTTAAGTTATTATTCCTAAATCTACTTTAAAATTTATTTGAACTTGTTAACCATGAATTACTTGAACTATAGATATGGTGACAGTGAGATTGTAATTTGACCTGTTTTGTTCAAGTGTCCATTAACTTTCCAAATTAGCCATGACCAACTTCCTGGGCCTTCCGGCTTGTCAGGGTTATCGCTGTCTATTCTGAGTCCTTCATCAGCCTAAAATAAAGAACTTTCTTCAGGGAATTTTGGGCTCAAAAAATTATTTCTGTAAGCACGCTAATTCAAATTTCATCACAGGCTTTGTAAGGAAGGAGGAGGAAGAAAGGATAATGCTATTCTTGAGCAATGGTAAATTTAGAGGCATTTCCTACAATGTCTAAAAAATAATGCAGCAAAGGGTAAGACATGCAAATAGCAAGGCTAACTAGGGCATATTCATCCACGACTAAACGAAAATTTTCTTTTGGACCCGAACTGGAACTATCTGCTCTGAATAGGAAACATGCCTATAAAACAATTTTCAGGTTCTAGATGAAAAGGAATGATATGGTGGAAATTAAGAAAATATGAGAAAGCCATGATTTTTAAGTATGCATACAGATTTCCCATGCAGAAAAAAAGAAAGATAGATGAAATGACTTAAAGAAAAAACATATAATATCCTAAATTCCTGAAGGGAGACACTCTCATGATGTAGAATGAGTGAAAATTGATTATTAATCTTCTCAAAATGACTGGATGTCAGTAAAAAAGCTCTGTTAATGGATGGTATTTTATTAGGAACACTTGAACTACATAGATACCTTCTGTGTATGATTTACTTTAAAAAAAGGTCAGATTCCTGAGGGCAAAAAAGGTTTCATGCACACACACACGTTTAAATGTCTGTATGTTAAAATTTTTACTAAAATAGATAATTTATAATATATATATTATTATATATGCACACACTCAAGCATATAATGAATTTTTTTATGGCCCAACTTAGACGGCTAACAGTTGTCAAAGCAGCAGAAGCAACACAGAGAACAAGGATCAGAAGCTTTGTCAACACGAAGCAGGTTATAGGTGCAGCGCGGTTTACAGACTAGAAGAACACCAAGAGATGAGTAAGTTTGAATGGACCCAAAGCACTCGTTTCTGGAGATGGTGGGCTCACGAGAAATGAGTAGTCAAGTTGCATTAATCTCTGGAAATAGTCTCATTAGCTCGGTTAGTCAGAGGAGTCGCGGAGGTTCTAGGGGACAGGATTTATACAGACCGTTCCTACCACTTCTTCCGCGGGGTCCCCTTGAGCAGTCAGGTAGGTGACCCTGAAGTGCTGCACACTGCTGTCTGAAATGTCCCATTTTACCCGCAGGCTAGAGGTGGTTTCATCATCTACAACCAGGTTTCTGATTCCTGTCCGGAAAACTGTAATAAACACAAGCAAGGATTAAAGAATTTTTAATCCATCATAGTCCAAAGTGAGTGACAGAGATGACGTGTGGGTGTGGCAACAAGTGCTATTTCCTATATCTGTGATGCAGACCCAAATGCAGTCAGAGCAGCTTCCTGTCCCACTAACCTCGGTTTACTGGTTAATGGGAAACCATGACACCCAAGAGCAAGAAAAATAGGTTTCAGAGATGCTTGCGAGGTGAAATTACAACATTAAAATCATCAGCTCTGTATACCCGCTGGTCAGGGGAACTGAGAAGCCCTTGGACTCAGCACCCAAAGGGCAGCCTAAAGGGGCCCCTCATGATGAACATTTCTTGCTAGTTTTGTGGAGAGGTGGACACAGTGGACCAGATGTGGTCAGCCCCATGTGCAATGCAGCACTCACCGTACATCTCATTCACCTTTTCCTGCCATTGTTTCATTGCTTGTCCCTCAAAGCATAGCTCTTTCATCATGGCTACCTGTTCAGCCCACACAGCCCATCCCTTCTCTCATATCTGACCAAAACTCCTTCATGGTGGTCTCTAACACATTCTTTTTTCACCTCCCAAGTTGCCTGCTCCCTCATTTGTACCACTTTTTTCTTCCTTCTCCCTTCTGTCCTGACTTCATTTTGTCCATTTCCACTGACTCATTCTTCTCTTCATTAATCATCCAGCAAATATTTGCTGAGCTTTCCCTGTGTCAATCTGTTGTAGGCCTTGGAGATATACAATGGTTACTTCTTGACAGAAACAGTAAAAGCGTAACAATGGTGGAGGAGATTGTCATTGACCAGGCAAAGGTGGAGAAGAGTAACAGGCTATGAGAAGAGGAGGCCCCTCTCACCTATGGGGAAGGAGTTCGATGGCAGGAGGGAAGCATGAAAATACCTTTGAGGTCAAGTGGGAAAGCAGAACCCAATCAGGAAGGCTCTTGGGTGTAATGATAAAGAGATTTGGGAGAACAAGAAATACCCAACAAAGATTAAGTGAAGAATGAAACAAATCAGTGAATGAATGGGTAATGGAGAGACACTAAAGGATTTTAGGAGAGAAATAAATATTACCAAATTTGTGATTTACCTAGTTCACTCTGCCATTTACTTGGGAGGTAGATGACAGTAGAGGATAAAGTTAAGCTGAGAGAGAAAACAGCTGATGTTAGAAAAACAAAACAAAACAAACAAACAAACAAACAAACAAACAAAAACCAGACATGTCTCTGTTACCAAGAGAAATGCAAGGAAACCAAGATAGGAATAATTCTCAAAAGAGCACAGACATCATTGAGACAGAGAAGAGAGCAGTGATACAGGAGTTGTTTTGGTAACATTCCCTGAAAGGGTAAATGGGACCCCAAAGCAAAGATGGGAGAATAGAGGGATATAAAAGTGGGAACAGTTCACTAGAAGATGCACTGACACTTAGGGGAGAGAAAAGGTTGAAAGGTTCTGGGAGGAGTAAAATTTGAACTGGCATGGCCCATTTTGAATTGATAATATCAAATGCATAAAACTAGGATATTGTAACTTTTGTCCAAAGAAAAATTTTCTCATGGATAAATGGGCTACTGTTTGTTCTTACCTGAAGTGACAGTTTTAGTAGGTGCTATTGTCGTGGCTGGGTCTGTCCAAACACTGTCAACTAAAAAAAGAATGAACATTATTTAATCCTGTCATGATAATAATTCCATACATTTGTGTAGAGCATTTCAAGCTTTCAAAGAAAATTTGACATATGTTATCTCATTTGGTTCTCATAATAATCTTCGCTATGGTTATAAGACTAAAGAAATGAGCTATAAATAATCATGTTCTATCTATTCCACAGATAAGGCAACTAAAACCCAAATAATATAGATTTTCTAATGATGATTACTGGTATAATAAGCCTTTGCATAAATCCTCTCAATTACTTTGAAATGAGGATCACCATAATCATTAAAAGAAATTAAATAGTGCTATCAATCAAATTGTAAAAGTGCTACCAAATAAAACCAAAGAGGAAGGTAATATGCTTGGACAAGAAGTACATCTTCTATTTCCAGTATCCCACCAGGACATCCAAAGAAAATAAATGGCTGGATGGTGTTCCATTCTTGAAGGTCAGTATGTTCATGTACCACTTCTGGAAAACTGGCTTCCAGTTTCCAGAGCTTTAGGAACTGCCTCAACTGAGGTCAGAGACAGCCAGGGCATGGGGCACCTTCCATGAGTAGGGATGTAAGCCCTTTTATGTCAGGTAGGACAACTCAAAAGGGTCTTCCAACCTCCTGAGTTCCAAATAAAATCAGCTGAGTGTTCATTTTCAGCTTCTCCCTATGCCTTATGCTGCCATCCTGTCTTCCTTCCAGATGTACCGCTCAACTACCTTCTATATGCAAATTTTTCTCTCAAAATCTGATTTCAGTGAACCCAATAATAATTTAAAAGTGGTTAATACCTCAGAAGAAATTAAGGGATGAATAAATCAGCAGGTGAATTTTGCATAAGATTCTTGGAACCAAGATCAACTTGGAAAATTCAAGAAAGTCTTCAACACGTTAGTTATCAGTTACTTCATTTATTCAATGATGAGTTATTTAATTCATCCAAATGTCAATCCATTCATCTATTCATCCATCCAACCACCCATCCATTCAGTAAATATCTACTGTACAGTTCAAATATGCCAAGTGCTGTGCTAAGTACTTGGAATACAATGCTAAATAAAATCACTGGGGCCCCTGTGTTTTTGGTGACAATAGTCTAGGATTCTAAAATGTTACATATGTTAGTTTCATTGCAGGTAAAAATATAAAAAGAATCCTGGCGAACAAACGAAAATTGGGTCACTATTGTCTGGGATCAGGCATATGGGGAAGGAATCTGAAGGAGTGAAGAGGGTGTCAGAATGGAAGTTGGGAGCTGATGAAATCCATCTTGGCTACACCAAGACTTACGTGTGGTCCCAACAGCAGTCACCACCTCGCTCTCACTTCCATCTTCCAGCACAGCCAACAGTGAAACTTCATATTCAGTGCCTGGATCCAGACCTTTAATAACATAGGAGTCTTGGTCTTCTTGTACAACAACCTGAAAAATATTTGGAGCTTAGTTACTGGTGCTTAGTTACTTGAATAACAGAAGGGATAAAAAAAGAAAAAAATTATAAAAAGGAAAATATTATTATCCTGAGTATAAGTAAGAAACAGCTAAGCATAAAGTACCCCAGAGCTGCTAAGTTCAATTTTAAGAGTCTCATGCTCTACCGACTGAGCTAGCCGGGCTCCTGCTAAGTTCAATTTTAAAGTCAAACTAGAGAGTTGATTCGTTTCAATTCCCTTGGGATATAAACTATTAATATGGCAAAAGCAACTCTTTGGAGTTGTATTCAATGCCATTTATGAAAGTCAAAGAATCTGATAATATATAACATGATTGACATTTATAAACTTCCATGTCAAGCAAAATATTAATTATTTCTGGGATTTTTAATCCATCCTATAGTCAAAACCAACTCAAATACAGCAGTGATGTTCACTTTCAGATAGAAGGCTCTGGATTAATGTCAGTGTCTCAGACAACTCACTTCTTCAGTCTTCCCACCATAGACTGGAATCCACATCAACTTGTGTTGCCCTTCATCAGCTGAGAGAGGATGCCAAGTCACTCGAAAACCATCTGTCGCCACCTCATCGATTTCCAGGTATTGCTCAGCTGGAACTTCCTCTGTAAGCCAAGAAGAAGATTTTGTTAGGGATGTGAGAAGGAAAGAAAGTCAAGACTCAAACAGTCCCTGGGGCCATAGGAAGAGAAAACTTTTTGAGGAGTCTCTTTTTTTTTTTTTTTTTTAGGGAAGGAAGCACATGGAGGCAGGGAAAGCCTTCGGTCCAGGGCGATCTTGTTTCTGCTTCCTGCATTTGCCCATAGCACAAACTAGGAAGACCATGCAAATGGCAGATTTTTAAAAGTTTTCCAATAGTTTCTAGAACTCTTAGATTCTCGATTTGACTCTTATCATTAACTATCGCAGATCAGTGTGCCATACTCATAACATGACAAAGATATTGTTTTCCAAGTATTTTGAGGAAGTTAGCAAAAATTCTGAGGTCTGAGAAATGTTCCTTTAGCTCTAGTAGCTTTCCTGTTTAGTAATAAGTTAAATCCTGGGGGGGGGGGGGGGGGGGG
>JAGFMF010011709.1:13740135-13751313 GCA_019455555.1 Galemys pyrenaicus
GGGCGGACTTCATCCCTTAAACTTGTATATGTGGTGGCCATCAGAAGTGAAAGACAATTTATCAGTGTTCCACGATTACATGGTTTACACATTTCTGTGATGAACAACAGACAATATCACATGTAACCTACACAAAATAAACTGCAAACAAATGACTTTTATCATTTGAAATCTAAGATTTTTAAAGCTCTTTGAAAGGAAACCAAGAAAATTCCAACTCGAGTTAGACCTTGGAAGAGTTTGTGAAATTACTAGACTTTTTTCTGAGAATATTATTTCCAAATCCATTTTGTGTCTCATCTCTCTTCGAATTATCTTCTCATTTCCTCAATCAAGCACTGAATTGGCTTCCAAGTATAATCAATGAGAAGTCCGTAAGCAAACCATGCAAGTGTTGTCGCCAGATGCAGAAGAGCTTGATATTTATTAAGTAACAATAGGGTGACATAATAGAAAAGGAAATTAATGCTTTCATGGCTTATTTTTCATTTTATTATTTAAAATATCACATATTGTATTAATATTTCAGGCTGCATGAAAATACACTATTGACTAGTGATCAAAGTATTAGGTTAAACAGCATGAAACTCATTTTTGTAGGTCAAAAGCTGTTGACTATCAACCACTTTGGAAGTTCAATTTAATATACACACATGAATAGAAGATGCAAAAATTTTACACAAGCTAGGAAAAAACAGTGTGAGATTAGGAAGAAAACAATGTACACTTTTAACTGAAACTTTTGAACTTTGATGGTCTTTTGTCTTTTGCTCTCCTGGAAAACAGCTAGTCCCCATCCTAAATATTATTTCTTTATAATATAAAACAAAATGTAATCTCTTCAAAATTATAATTAAAGAAGAGGTTCCAGTTTCTGGTTGCTATAGACTTATTCTTGGAAACTTTTCAAGCCATGATTTACCTGTGGTAAAAACCCCGGCTAGAGGCTCTGACTGTCCTTCCTCATAGATGGAGAAAATGGCAATAGAGTATTCTGTGAGGGGTGTCAGACCTTTCAGAGGGAACGTAGTAATAGGGTCAACTTCAACCTACAAGAGAGAGAAGTCACACAGCTGTATCAGATACTCTCTAATTACAGGAAATAAAAAGTCATTTGACTATTGTCTGTAATTCACTTGGCAGGAAGCACAGCTATAAATACTGCACTGAGAAACTAAATTACAAAACTCATTAGTTTTATATACATAGGCATATATATGTGTGTGTACAAGTTTCCTTTTTTATATGCACATAAATATACCTATTTATCTTTTCAACACATATCTGTCTACTTAAATGATTTCGTTTATTCAGACATTTTGATACCAGACAGACCCTGTTTTATGTCTAAATCACTGATGGTTTCGCCAGTTAAAAAGTTTGGGGTATAACTTATTTTTATAAGTTATCATGGTATGTTTTAGACAAAATTCTGGAACTGACTTTATTGGTGGTATTTTGACGATATAAGAGGAGAACCTGGGAAAACAATAATAAATAGCCATGAAATCACTGTTAGGCAACTATTTTTGAGAATAACTTTTCAAATGGTTTAGCTAAAAGCTTGGCTTCAGCCTCATCCTGGAGGGATGAAGAAAGGACTTGGTGAGGAGCAAGGGGCTCGGCCCAGGCAGGCTCTGCTATGAATCCGTCATGGCTGTCAAAACTGGGAACTGCCCCTTGGTTTAAAAACCATGACCTTTTACTTGTAAAGCTCAAATGGCAGCACTTAATCCCCTCTCCTGTTTGCACATGTCTCCCAAATCCTTTCCCAGTGCCTGCTTTCTGTGTCTGAGTGCTGACAAGTCACGCTTGGCAGATGTGCTAAGTCGGAAGTACATGGAGATGGTCTCAGCACAGCTGGAGCACATGGACAGGCTCAGGGGAAGCCTCTCTCTAGGTCAGCTGCCATCACCTTTATCAGCATCATAGACATTTAAGTGCTCTGTTTTACTTTTCTTCCTTGGTCTCCAAAAAGTTAGGGGGGTTATCCCTGGTGGTGCTGGGATTAAAGTCTCAGCACTATCAAGCTGTTGCCAGACACTGCTGCACCAGTTCGATCCCCGGCCAGGGAGGTAACCCACATGGCAGAGCAGACCTCTCCTGCCTTGCTGGCTGTTCCCCTCAGCAGTGTATTTCAGTAGATCCGCCTGTTCTGCCCCCCACTCTGGCTCTGGTGAATCTGCTCACTCCATCACGCACATCTGACCTACCCCCCAGTTCTTATATGCATGAATAAATAAAAATAAATCTTTTTAAAAAACCAAAAATTAGGGGGAACGAGTAATATAGAATACTCAGTGAAAAGAAAACGTGAAGGAGGAAAAAATGGGACAAAGAGGAAATAAAACAGGGAAGTAGAAAATTAATTGAAAGCAAAGTTTTACAATCAGTTACTAAGTAAAATTTAATTGGGACACTTTAGAAATCATTCCAGAATGTTTGGAGAATTTTTTAAAAAAACTCAGTCGTAGCACTATGTAATAATAAAAGTTGAAATTAATAGAAGTGAAAGCAAAACCTGTTTATTCCAGTTTAGGGTCACAGGTGGCCAGAACCTATCCAGGCAACTCGGGGTACAAGATGGTACCCAATCCAGGGCAGGATAACCTTCGCCCACATGTACACTCACACACACTCATACACATTCACACACACTCAGACTGGGACAATGGAAACATGTTAATGACGTCAATGACCTTCACATGCACACTACAGGACATGTCAACATGGGAACACCCATACAAACATGACAAGAAGAGGCACCTCCCCACACAGTGGTGCCTGTCAGAAATCAGGATTCTACCCCACCCCCCCATCAATGTTACAATGAAACTGTTGAATGAAATGAATTCAAGCACTGACTGGAGCTTATTATTTATTTCAAAAAGATACTAGCAGTTCAGTGGTTTGGGTTTCAATCTTTTTACTACTCCAAAATCAAAACAACTGGTCTACATAATCCCATCTCATCAGAAATACTTGCCCTCAGCCTTCATAAAGGCTGAATGAAAGATCTTGAAGACCAGTTCTGAATTGTTAACAAATGTGAAACTATTGTCTGGTCATTACCCAACGTCACGTAGGAGAGTGCATTCTGCAAAACACTACTCAGATTTAATTGTAGGAAAAAACTTGTCTCTGCATATGAAAATACTTCTTTATTTGGTCAGGAAATAGAAATGATGTAATCTAACACATTTGCCCCTTTGTCTTAGCTTTCTTGGACCAAGATAAGGAAAAATTTAAAAATAACCCTGCTGTATCTATTCTGCTGAATTATATTTCTGAGGAAAGAATTTCTGAAAAATACTAGTCACTGAGTGCACATACTGTATCTTTGTGAGTTTCATAAGTTCTATTAGTTGAAAGTATCTCCCATACAAAATCTGAATTATTCAGTTTTCAAATTAAGCTCATTTACCTATGATCTTTCATATATCAGCATACTCAGTGAGGAGGGATAAGCCATAAAACACTGACATTAATCTAGTTTAACACTACTATAGAAATACATACTTCCATGCCTGCACTGGAGCAAATTACATTTTGCAAAGATGCTACATCAAGGTATACCTCCCGCCCTACATATCTCCCTCCATGACAGGATCTGTATTTTTCTCTATCTTGAATCCAGGCATGGACTTGTGATTTTCCCTCCCAACAAAGAATAGAGGACATGCTATTCTTTGACTTCTCAAGCTATGTCACTGAAGGTGGCAATTTCCATCAACCACATGTCTGGGGACTCCTGAAGCTACCCGGCTGGAGGGATCATGTCAAAAGTCCACTCCACTTAGAAGGGCATCCCTGGTGGCGCAGTGGGTTAAGCAATGGACTATGAAGCAAACTGCAGTCACTGCAGCACAAGTTCGATCCCTGCCCAGGGGATGACCCACTTAGCACAGCAGACCTCTCCTGCCACGCCTGCTGCTCCCCTCAGCAGTATATTTTGGTCAGTCTGCCTGTTCTGCTCCCCACTCTGTCTCTGTTGAATCTTCTTACCCCTCACATCTCTGGCCTGTAACCCAGTTCTTGTACATGCAAATAAATAAATCTTTAAAAAAAAAAACCACAAACAACAACAAAAAGCAAAAGTCCACTTAGAGTTAATGTCAGATATTCTGGACATAAAAAACCTCTCCAGCTCCCCACTGACTCAGGCTTCCAGACCCGGCACCAGACACTTGGAAAAGGAACTGGCAGTGATATCATATGCGCACTATGTGGCTACCATTTCACGAGCAACCCCAAGCCAGAATTACACATCTAAACCCCAAATCCTGACCCACTGAAATATGGGAGAAAATAAATCAGTATTGTTATAAGTCACTATTTTGGGGGTGATGGTTATGCACCCAGCAACAAATTAATATACAACCATGGGAAAAGACAGTGAGTTCCATGGCTTACCTCATTGATTTCAGTCCCATCCTTGCTGTTATACACAATTCGGTAACCGCTGATCTTTTTTGAAGCTGGGTCCCAAGCTAACCGAGCACTGTTAGAGCCAACATTTGAGATCCTCAGGTTTCTTGGTGGACTTAATGGCACTTTGCAGTAAACAGAATAGAAAATAATTAAAAGTATAAAACATGTAAAAAAAAAAGACAACTTAATATACTTGACTTCTGAACTACTTACATATGAAAAATTTCACCCAGGTAATAACTTACAAAATAGCCAGTGAATTGTTTCATAAGAATTTACATGTTTACCACAAAAAAAAAACTTTCCTGTAGAGAACAAATATTTTGTTCTCTGTCGAAATTCTTTGTAGAAATAAATTACACATGCTTAGAAATTAGTAAGATTTAGGTAAAATTTTTCTGTGCTTCGTACCTGGTCATGCTATTATTATAGCCTCAGGTAAATAAGAAACCAATGGATCAGAAACCAGGACACCTGGCCTGGTGTTAATTCTTACTCTGTTCAGCTTTCATACGATTCTAAACACCTCTGCTCCACAGCGCCCCATGTGGAAAACGGGGAGATCGGCCATCTCCACTTGAGAATCTAATAGGCATTTCAAGCAGGAATGTCCAGTACTGAACTGCTGCCACCTCTCCCAATCTTTTTCTCTCAGTCTTGCCCTCCAAGTAAATAGAAATTCCATTCTTCCCATGGCTCTGACCAAAAACCTTGGCATCATCTCAGAGTCCTCTTTCTCTCAGAACTTCCAATCCCTCAGCAATTCTTTCAACATATATAGAGAATCTGATTCACTGCCCCCACCCCCCATGGCAGCCATCTTGGTAAAAGCCGCCAGCACCGTCTGCTATAGAATTTTGTATTGGTGTCCAAGTGGCTCTCCCTGCTTGCTCCCCTGACAATAGTTATGCTTAAGTGAACAGTCAAAGTGATTCTTCGTAAATATAACTGAGATCACTTCACTTCTCTGCACACCTTCCAAATGGCTCCTGATTCCTCAGAGTAAGGGTCTTATACCTAGACATATGTCATCTTCTTAAGTGTGCAATTCTGTAATCACCTTATGTAAAATAATCTACCCCAATGTTACCTACCTCCTTTCTCCGATTTATTTTTTAATTGCACATTTATTATTCTACTTTCTCTGCCTCCCAATATATTATAATCTCAGGGGATTAGGGAACCTGATTTTACATGTACTATCATATTTAATCTTTTATCAGCTAACTGCTGACACAGACTCAGAATTTTACAGTTACATCACTTGCCCATAATCATCCAGCTAAAATATGACTTGGGCTGAGACTCCCATCTTAGCTGCTCTGATTCCAAAGCCCATGTGCTTTCTTCTGTGGTCTAACCTCATGAGTACTTCAACAAGTCAGGATTGGCATCATGGACAAGAAGCCCCAGTTCAGCTCTACCATCCATGAGACTCATAATGACAAGGCTAGAAGAAATACATTTCCTTCTCTAGACTAAAATAATGCATTTTCTCATATTATAATGAACTCTAGATATTTCCCGCTAAACCATTATTTCCAGTTCAGAATCCCACCACGTACTCCTGTTCTCTTTATTGTAGCGTTCTATCTGAGTGACACAACTACTCACATGTTGTTTCTTGCCCAGTAACAGGATCACTGGCCTCTTCTCCAAACATAGCATAAACCGTGACCGTGTATTCTGTATTGGGCAACAGTCCTCTTAGTTCAATGTCTGTGTGGGTCTCTCCAATTTTCATCTGAAAAAAGCACCCATTAGCAGATAGCTGGTGTGTTATTTGTGCTGAATGGAAGTGAATAAAGATGAGACTCTGGAATAAGAATGTGTCTTTTGGGGCTTCCCTGGTGGTATAGGGGTTAGTCTCAGTGCTATCATTGCTATGGTCTCAGTTCAATCCCCAGTCAGGGAGCTGACCCACATGGCGCAGCAGACCTCTCCTGTCTCGCCCACTCTCCTCTCAGCAGTGTATTTAAGTCAATCTGCCTGTTCTGCTCCCCACTTTGTCTCTGATGAATCCTCCCCTCCCACTTCGGGCCTACACCTCAGGTCTTCTATGGATAAATAATTTTTTTTTAAAAAAAGAAGAAGAATGTGTCTCTGGACTACCCCTGCATCAAACATCACAATTTTTGCTTCATGTCATAAAACTGAACACACCCGCATCTGCTGTTTTCAGATAACTCTTCACACCTAGGCACGGGGCAACAATGTTGTAAGCCAATATTACTTCAATAAAATAATTAACTGAATTAAAGAGAGCACTACCCTAGGGGAAAAAAAGGAACTGAAGAAGAATATTAACTAAATGCTAACAAAGACTCCAGGTGGTAGGATTACAAGAGTATTTTCTTCCCTTTTGTTAGCCGGATCTCCTAAATTTTACACAATTAATATTTATAATTTTTAAAATTTTTAAAAAGTGAATTTCAAGGAAGTCAGAGTTTCCAGGACCCTACTGGGCAGCGGGTATTTACCTCTTTTTCGTCCCCAGCCAGACCCTCCGTGAGAGGCGCATAGAGGACCAGGTAACCCGAGGCTCCCGCCACTGCATTCCATTTGACCCTCAGGCTGTTCTCAGTCACATCGTACAGTTCAAGGTTGGAAGCCATGGGCAGAGCAACTGTGAGAGGAGATTTTAAGAAGATGTTCAGCCAATGGTCCGTGTGCTTCCTTATTTCAAAGTAGCTATGGGTTAGCATCTATAAAGTAAACATGGCTTGATTTCCAGGTGATTTTTATTTTTAAATCTGTTCATGTAGCTGTAGAAGGCCCTATTGGGGAGGTAAATATAGTGAATGCTGGGGCATCCCTGGTGGTCTAGGGGTTAAGTCTCAGCACTATCACCACTGAGGCCTGAGCTCCATCCCCAGCCAGGGAGCTGACCCACATGGCTCAGCAGACCTCTCCTGTCTCACCTGCTGCTCCCCTCAGCAGTGTGTTTCAGTAGACCCACCTGTCCTGCTCCCCACTCTGTCTCTGGTGAATCCTCTCACCCCCTCACCCACCCACCTCTAGCCTACATCCCAGTTCTTCTATACACAAATAAACAAATAAATAATCTTTTTAAAAAAGAAAATAAGAATCTGGTGAAAGCTTAAAAGGAGTGATAATTTTGACTTTCTTATATCCCACTATGTGCTGGGCGCTTGTATCTTGGAGCCATCTAAGAGCAGGGAGAAAATGCTGGTGGTGCCCAGGCACCCAGCACCAAACACAGTCATTAAAACCCAATGTTGGGTTTCTCCATCAGTGACATAAACAGTGACTAGATGAAATATGTGAATGATCAATACAAGTCAACACATTTAGAGACAGTTGTGAGTTATGACTAATTCAGCAGCAATAGGATATGAGGAAAATGCAATAATCAAGAAATAATATTGGCCATATCTGAGAAATGAAAAGGGATTAAGTATAAATTATGACAATAGCTTAAATAAGGCCAACAAAAACCATGAAATATTGTTTACCAGCATAATAGTAGACCCTCCACAATTGGCCCTCACTACTTCCCTAACTGCAACGTCAAATCCAGTGCTTTGCAAACACATGCAGCTCCTGTCATACTTCTACTGGCAGACATGTAGCACTACATTGCGCTAAGTTCTTTACATGTTATGGGTTTGAATTACTTCTCTTACCAATCTACAACAGCCTTAAGGGTAGAGCTTGTCACTAAAATATTTCTGTAAGGGAGGAAGGGGGTATTAATACCTGTCTTACAGATTATCACCATAGATGAAGCCAACAACGCATTGGTGTCGAGTGTGATTATCGTGAGTCCTGGTACATGGCTAGTGGTGTTGTTTACACTGTGAATGTTCTAGAAGATGCAGTTTTTAGATCAATTTTTCATAGTGCTTATCATGTAATAGGAACTCAGTGTTTTGTTTTGTTTTTAAGATGATCAATTCCCAGGATTTCCTGATTATTAAGAGTGTAAGTGTGTGTGTGTGTGTGTGTGTGTGTGTGTGTGTGTGTGAAGGAGAGAGAAAGTCCATGCTTAGGTAAGGAATTATTTGTAGTCAGAATCTTATTTTAATCACAGTGATATGAATGATGATAAATGTCATCTAATTCTGGTGGCATTTTTCTACTGGGAAGGAAAGCTATAGAATAGACCTCCTTCTCTACTTTACTGACAAACTGAAGCCCGATGCTTGGTTCATAACATACCATCACTTAGTATTTGTTTATTAAATCAATAGATGTATTTTGCACCTTTTGCCATTAAGGTGGTTCTTTCCTGCATGCACCCAAGTGTCACAGCTTCCTTCCCAGATTAACACCTGCCAAACTGCAGGTTTTGCATAGTGACTTTTTCTGTGAATTTGATTCTGAATGCGCAGAACTGCAGTTTCGTGAAGGTCACCTAAATAACACTGTACAAAAAGGGTAGTGGGGTAGAATTTAAGACATACGTGTAGTTTCAGTCCCTCGGAGTCCTTCACTAGCTGAGTGGGCATATATTGCAAAGACCGCTATCTGATACTCAGTCAAAGACATTAAGTTCTTCAGTATTGTGGAAGATTCACTTCCATCCACCACCACCTGTTTAAAGAACAGTTCAAGGGATGAGAGCATTCAAGTTCCTTATTGATTCATAACAAATAGAAATTATGTCATTCACAGCTGAATTGTTTCCTTATTCACAACCAACTAGTAACAGTTGACATGTGATGTTTTTCTGTGGAAGTCTGGGAAGCACATAAAAGGCTTATTAGTCATGAAATAGAACCAGTGGAAGCACTCTGATCTTTTTAGTCCAGATAATTTAAACCTCCTTATCCTACTACTCTAACACTTTTTTTAAAAAAATCATGAATCCTATCATAATAGAAAAGAAAATTGTGAAACCTGATAGGATCAATCAGAGGTCAGACAACAAATGTCAGCGAAAGAGGAGGGGTAGATCTCATTACTTTTAAACACACTGCCCACAAAGTGTTATATCAAAAATGGGAAATGGAAGGATCCAATTGTTTAGCAAACAGGCATTTCCGGGCCTCCCTAGTGGCACAGCAGATTGAGCACCGCACTGTGAAGCATCCGCTGCACAGCAGCATGAGTTCAATCCCTGGCCAGGGAGGGGAACCACATGGTTCAGCAGACCTTTCCTGCCTCGCCCACTGCTCCCCTCAGCAGTGTATTTCAGTTGATCTGCCTGTTCTGGTCCCCACTGTATCTCTGGTGAATCCTCTCACCTCCCGTGCCTCTGGCCTGTACCCCAGCTCTTGTATGCATAAATAAATAAATCTTTAAAAATAAATAAATAAAAAGAAAAATTTTTTTAAAAAGGCATTTCCTCTTTTGCACACAGTGTTTACCAACCCATTAAAAAAACTAAATACTTTTGTAAGGTTTCTCTATCATACTAATCCCCAAAGTTGTCCTGGAGACCCCAAACTCTGGAGGAATGGACTCTGTGACCACAAAATTGGGAGTACATAGACTACATGAAGGTAGAAATTTCAGACCACCCCCAAATAAGAAGATTCAGACCACCCCCAAATAAGACGAATACATGAACAGCAAAAAGGATCCTGGTCAGAGCATTAAGTACGGATTCTTTTGTTTTGAAACTGATTTAACATTTAAAAAAAAAAAAAAAGGTCAAAATGAGCCAGTTACGAATGGGTACAGGACAAATTCTAAGGTTTGTTTAACATAGAGGTGAAAGGATATGTAACTGCCACACCAAAGAGATGGGAGAAGATCACAGGGACATGGAAATGTGCTTCTGTCAAATAATTTTAAATGTTTGTGACAGAATAGTGTCCTTGTCATACATTTCCATCTAGTTCTACTACTGTAGCAGGCTTGAGAGGCTGAAAATGGTTTGAAATACTGTCTGATTACCTCATCTGGTTTTCCACCCCTGGTAGGGTAATACACAACTCTGTATTTTTGCACATTTCCTGGGGAATGAGTCCAGTTAACCATGAAGCTTCTAGCAGTGACTTCAGAAATAATCAGCTCTGTAGGTGGCCCAATGGTGGTAAGGGCTGAGGCTACATTAAAAAAAAAAAAAAAAAAACACACACACACACACATAAAATGAAGAGATTTCTGACAGTTATTTCTTATGAACCTAAGGAGCTCCATTAGTCAGAAGTTATTGTTGATTTTATGCTGCCTCTAAGATTTTTGTCTCCAGATAAGTTGATTCGGTTATAATTCTACATTTATTAATTAAATAATTTAAGTGTCTAGTAGGTAGCAATCACTATGCTAGGTTCTCAGGGTACACTTAAAGTAGGCATAGTCTTTGATGCCAAGAACTTTCTTAAAGTCAATGCTACAGAATAGCCAAAACATGACCCAACAATTCCACACCTAGAGATCTAACCAAAGGACACAAAGACATTGATTCAAAAGAATACCTGTGCTGGCAAAACTGGTCAGCCACATGCAAGAAAATGAAACTAGACCACTACCTTACCCCATGCACAAAAATCAACTCAAAGTGGATAGAAGTTTTCAATGTAAGACCCGAAAACCTAAAATATATAGAAGAAAACTTAGGTAAAATGCTACAAAACATAAATCTCAGTAACACCTTTGAAGATGCATCCCCCAAAGCAATAAAAATGCGAGAGAAGATAAACAGATGGGACTATATCAAGTTAAAAAGCTTCTGTACAGGGCCCGCCCTGGTGGCGCAGTGGGTTAAGCAACGCACTATGAAGCAAACTGCAGCCACTGCAGCACGAGTTCGATCCCTGCCGCCGGCCAGGGAGG
>JAGFMF010011709.1:13751363-13777401 GCA_019455555.1 Galemys pyrenaicus
AATCTGCCTGTTCTGTGTCCTGCTCTGTCTGGTGGATTCTCTCACCACCCCCACATCTCTGGCCTGTACCCCAGTGTTTGTATGCATAAATAAATAAATTTAAAAAAAAAAAAAGCTTCTGTACAGCGCTGGTGGATTCTCTCACCACCCCCACATCTCTGGCCTGTACCCCAGTGCTTGTATGCATAAATAAATAAATCTTTAAAAAAAAAAAAAGCTTCTGTACAGCGAAAGAAACATTAACCAAAACAAAAAGACTCCCCACTAATTGGGAAAAATTTTTTGCACCCCATACAACTGACAAGGGGCTGATCACAAAGATATAAAGAACTCATAAGACTCAAGAAAATCAAAGCAAACGACCCAATCAAAAAATGGGTAGAAGAACTTAAAAAACACTTCACCACTGAGGACGTACAAATGGCCAACAGACATATGAAAAAATGCTCAACATCTCTTATAATCAGGGAAATGCAAATTAAAACCACAATGAGGTACCACCTTACACTGGTAAGAATGGCACACATCAAAAAAGCCAACAATAATAAATGTTGGTGAGGATGTGGAGAAAAAAGAACTCTACTACATGGCTGGTGGCAATGCAAGTTAATCCAACCACTATGGAAGGCCGTATGGAGGTTCCTCAGTTTACTAGAAATGGAACTACCATACAATCTGGTAATCCCACTCCTAAGAATCTACCCAAAGGACACAAACACACCGATCCAAAAGAGCACCTGTACTCCTATGTTTATCGTAGCACTATTTATAATTGGTAAGACCTGGAAACAGCCCAAATGCCCAAAAGTAGAGGACTGGATCAAGAAGATGTGGTACATATACACGATGGAATATTATTCAGCAATCAGAAATGATAAACTAGGGCCATTTATAGAAACATAGATGGAGCTAGAAGGAATTATACTCAGTGAAACAAGTCAGAAGGCAAGAGAAAAATATCCAATGGCTTCACTTTTAGGAGGAATGTAAAAAAACAATAGCTACAACAAAAAATAAAAAAGAAGAAAACTAAAAAATAAGAGACAGCTCAAGGAAATGGGAAATTACAACCAAAAACAAACAATCTCAACAAAGTCAAAAGGTTAAAGATAGACCAAAGGGAACATGAAGAAGGGAGGAGAGGTTGCGGAGGGAGGGGAGGGCAAAGACGTGGAGGAAGGCATAAAGAGCACAAGGGTCTGAAGTGATGGTGCACAGGTGGTAGGAATGGTGGTAGGAACTCCCTGGGAACCACATATGTTGTCAAATACAATTAAATAAATCTAATTAGAAAAAAAAATAAGAATACCTGTACCCCTATGTTTACTGCAGCACTATTTCTTATTTACCTATTGATAAAACTTGGAAACAACCCAAATGCCCAAAACTTGATGACTAGATCAAGAAGTTGTGGTACATATACACTGTGGAATATTATTCAGCAATCAAAAAAGATAAACTGATGATATTTGCAGCAACATGGATGGTGCTAGAAAGGATTATGCTCAGTGGAATAAATCAGAAGGAGAAAGAAAAATATCGGATAGGAGAAATATAAGGGAACCAAATAAGGGATCAGGGAAAAGAATAATAACAATAACAAAACAACTGAAAGTAAAAATGGAAAGCAATAATATATTAAATGCTCACTATGAGCTAGACAGTGTGGAAGCACTTTGTCTGTGTTATGTACATGTTAGAGTAAATGATTCCATAATAGATGCAGGGCATGGAAAGTTCAAAGTCCTTGGACTTTAAGATTCTCTTATCTTCTGGGGGCCCTTACCCAAAAGGACTTTAGTAAATAACAGTGGGGAAAAAAACATAGTTATTGAACACCAGCTTTGTCCTGGAACTGGTAGTAGTGGCTACATCAATATAGAAAAAGTAGACTTAAGAACAAAGAAATTTACCATAGCAGAAACATTACAAGAAGATAGTAAATGCACCAAGAAGATACAGCATCCTAAATGTGTATATAACAAAGAGTTGCAATGTATATAAAGTGGAAATTGATAGAATTCAAAGAACAGACAAATCCGCAATTGTAGACAGACTTTAACATCCCTCCTCAATTACTGAGAAGACAACTAGACAAAAAATTAGTAAGATTTATCAACTATCAGGATCTATTCAAAACTTACATTGCACAAGACCACAAAACACATATCCTTGACAAACATCCATAGGCCAAATACCAAGATAAACCATATGCTTAGTCATAAAATAAATCTCAGCAAATTTAAAACAACTGAAATCATATTATCTTAGGAGATTAAACGACTCTTTAAAATGTCAACATGAAAAATGATTAAAAAAACTTTTTTAATCTGCCACTTTTGCACAGGATAAACAGTCACAGGCACAGAATGGGTGACGTCTGTCACTCTCTCACCTTTGATCTCCCTGTCCTGTTCTTCCACCCTGGAGCAGACCGTCCGGGTCAGGCTCTCCACGACCGTGTGCATCAGGTCAAACTCAGCGACATTGTAGACGTGCGTGCTGTCTGGTTCTGAGGCGATCTCCTGCAGCTCATTCTCATCTGCGTTTTTCACCCCTGGCATTGGAGACAACAGGAGGGTGGTGACATTCATGCCCCATTTGAAAAGGCAGCTGCAGGTGCCTCTTCTCTAGAGACTCAGCTGGTCAGTCTGCACTATAACTAAGCATTTACTAATTTAAAGAGACCTCCATCCTGTCAGAGAGTTTCTAAAAGTCACATTCAGAATTACTTTTAAATAATTAGATCTTAATTTCATTCAGTATATATATATATATTCACAGGAAGATAATAAATGAAATTAATTTCCATCTTACATGAATGTTACAGAAATATAATAAACCATTAATCTAAGCTCTCAGAGCTTCAGATTTAAATCTATAACATAAGTTAAACTGAGAGATACTGTTAGGACAAAACATATACCTTTAGTCCTTATCATTATTGTCACGGCATAGCTTTAGAGGAGGCTTGAGAAAAATTTTTTCAACATACTCCGATGCAATTGGTTAAAACTGCTGTCATTTTGCTAACAGAAATGGAGATGCTCTAGTTCGTCTACAACATTTACTGAATTCTATTACTATGGTCAAGCTCAGTGCTGGATGTTCAGAAAATAGCAGGAAACAGAGAGCTCATTCAGCCTTTCCAGTCTACCTTTTCATACTTAAGTGCTTGCTATATCCAAGTACTGCAGCGCTTTATGTCTCTAAACACAGTTAATCCTCAGAACAAGCCTGTGGGTTTGGCATTGTTGTTTCACTCATACTACAAATGAGTAAACTGATGCACAGAGAGGTTAATTAATTTGCTCATGGAAACACAGGTAAGTGATCTAACTCCAAAGTCATGCTTTCAACCCCTCTATCACATTGTCTCTTGAAGATTTTGCGTTAAGTAAATATTTACCCAAAAAGTAGAACTAGAAAAGGAGAGGCATAGAATTGGGTTTTATAGTACGCAAATGTATTGGAGGTAATTTCCTCTTTAGCAAACATGGAGTATTTCTTTAAATATCCTTGTTTTGCAATCATCTGTAGACATTAAGAAGAAACTACAGAAGCAGGAAGATTACCTGGGGCAACATGAATTAATTATGAGATGCCTGGTAGTTTAATTTCCAAATTCCATATACTGAGTAACAAAGCATTGGTTGTCTCTGAACTATTGGGGCCACTCATAATAACCAATCTGAAATGTCTTCAGAACCCTGTGTGGGGTTCTGAACTTGCTGGGGCATTTTGCCATATATTTCAGTGTTGCTTAGGAATCAGACTTTCTTTTTCTGCTGAGAAAGTTTTCCTGTCTCTACTAAATAGAAAACCTCCCACTGCCAAAGAAAATAAACACATTTTAATCAAGAAGAAAGTTGTATCATCTACTATTTTGTAGCTCTTCTGAATGTGCACCACATACATATGTCCACACAAGAACAATACCTAATTCAGGCTATTTTCAAAGAACTAATACTGTATATCTAGGACTTTTTGCTTTCTTTAAATATAGCTACAGCACCTTATTCCTTGAAAATGATAAACTGACTATGGTGATGGGACACGGGTGAATTGGTGATGGGAATCTCATGGGGACAAGAAATAAACACATGTACAAAAATAAAAAATAATGTTAAATATATATAAAATTAAAAAGAAAATGATAAATTGATTTCTTCCCTTTATTACCAGAGAAGAGCGAACCATGAAGCGATGTTAAAGAGAAAGCGTTGACTAACAGAAAGGTAAGAAGCACCTAACTTTTTCGCACTGCTTTGTTTTTTACATTATATCTGGCCATCCACACTACAGGGTTCATGGCGGTGACTATCACATCCATTTTAAGTAGTAGGAAGTTGGGTTCAGATCACATGACTGGTTATGACTGAAGTCAGAACTAGAAGTTCCTGGCTCCCCAGGAGTCCTTCACCCTATGAACGGTCTTCAGTAGTCTATTTCCACTGTTGAGTATGCCATAGGTGACACTTACCTATGGCAAACAGTTCGACACCAGAATCGCGAAGATTTCTGGATGATGGAATAATGTCATCTTGGGACTTTCCATCTGTGATCAAAATGCCAATTTTGGATACTCCAGTCCTTGCTCCTGCTTCTGGTTTAAAGCTATTTTCAAAGATGTAGTTCAAGGCAAGACCTAGGAAAGAAAAAATAAACAAAACTAACCATGGAAAATAAAAACTCTTCCAATTCTACAACATGAAACCACAAGAGGAATGACTTATTGAGAGCTAAAAGAGTTTTTATTAGATGTGAGCTCTCTTCTTTTTACAACAAACTTTTTCTTGACAGATCTAATGAAGACCCAAAATCCACCAGAATAGAGGTAGTAACAATAATTAAATACTGCATCACTTTAGAAATTAGTATCATTTATAAAGAAAATTCATTCGATCCACGGCCAGTAGTGGCTGACAGGTTTGTACACAAGGAAATGTTAAGTCTTTGTAGGTTTAAGATGAAGCAAGAAGTCACTAACTCAGCCCAAAATATTATCATTATGCTTTTGATTTTTTTCTCTCATGTTCTAAAGAACCAAAAATTCTTTCTTTTGCTCTAATTTTCTAGGAGTTGTGTGGGCAGCTCTAAAACAATTGAATTTCTACTTTTTCAGTGTGTTACTTTCCACCCAGAAAAAAAAAAAGTAATGTTGTAATATCATAGGATTTGTGTTTAATAACTCTTTGTTGTATTAACAAGAATTTCATTAGCCTGTGCCTCAAACAGGGGAGCAATGATCAGATTTCAGTGATTTGCTTCATCAGCAATGACAGCGTCTACATTGTTTAAACTGAGTGCCCACATGGTGTGCCGGAAGGAAACAGAATGTAGTGAGGTTAAAATTTTTGCTGTCTTCCTGTGATTGAGCAATGGAGAATTATAATCTAAATATTCCTACATTACTCTTTTATCAAAATTAGCAGTGAAACAAAGATTCACAAACATTTTCATGATAACTAGTAATTGCAGAATAAGGTCAAGAAAATACAGTCTCTGAAAATAAAGTAGGCATTTGCTTTTATTTAGATGCAGGGTGGTTGGAGGGTGGGAAAAGAGGTGAAATAAAGGCTACCTTGATGGCGCAAGGGGTTAAGTCTCAGCACTATGAAGCTATTGGCAGCCACAGTAGCATGAGTTCAAACCCTGGCCAGGGAGCTGACTCACATGTTACAGCAGACCACTCTTGTCTCATCCGCTGCTCCCCTCCAGCCTGTTTTTCAGTAGATTTGCCTGTTCTGTTCCCCATTCTGGCTCTGGTAAATGTTCTCACCCCCCACATCTCTGGCCTGCACCCCAGCTCTTGTATGCATATATAAAATAAATCTTAAAAAAAAAAAAAGAGGTAAAATGAAAGGAAAGAAAATGAACTTGCAGGCTGAGACAGCCATGGAAGGGGGTCAGACTCTGGGCTTGCTCTGTTCTTCCAGCCCAGGAAGTCACATCACATTCACATGGGAAAAGGAATGAGATGTCTGGGTTGTAACTCTTGGAGTTGAAGTTGGGAAAAGTGTGACCTAAGAATTTTAAATGCTAGCTTGGTTTTAAAAAGCACTATCCAAAGTCTTACCAAGTGGCAAAAGAACTGATGAAACTAATGTTCAGAATCATCAAGATATGTGACTAAAAGAAGGACCAAACAAAACGTACCTGTCAGTGTATTTCCCCCTTTGTATGGGAGATTGCGGACAGCCTCAATCACCTCATCTTTCGTGCTAAAAGCATTCAAGTGCCATTCTATCCGGGGGTCACCACTGTACTGTGCAAGACCTGTAAAAGAAAGATGGGAAAGCCCCCAGAGAAGCCATGTCACTCAAAGATCTAGGGGGCTAGTCTAGAAACTACGATGAAGAAGTGTCTAATCCTTACAATATTTTTTTCTCTGACTTGCTATGTGCTTTCGAAAAGAATTCCTGACATGAATTTAAGGAATTACTGTGGATATATGTGGGGGCAGGAGGAAAGTGCATGTTTTCTAATCATTTAGAAGTAAGCATCCAATTTGTTGGCATACCTAGATTTTCAAAACAAAGTCTGATCATGTTGGTAGGTAACAGGCCTAGGTAGGTTTGTTTTTAAATTCAAAGGAATGATTTTCCTTTTAATGGCTCTTTCCTAGTAATGAATATTTAAAAGTTAAATGATGGGTCTTTCTATAACAAAGTGGACATATTATCAAAGGTTAGCAATTTTTTTTTGCTTTTCATTATTAGAAATCATTTAGCAAGATTATCTTGAACTAAAACATGATTCCCTATTTCTAAATTTCTTAATTCAACATTTCATTGATTCAGCTGTTTCTTTTAAATGAAAACTCTTTCCTGATAATTTCTTAAACTAATTGTAGCTTTAAGAGTTTCATTACTGCTACTATTATTATCACACAGAGAAGGTATTGACTTTGCAGAAAATCAAAATGCGTTCAGTAATGAACTGAATGTCAGTGTCAAGGCAGAAATAAATAGAAATATTTATTAATCCAAACTTGTGCTTTTGGGAACAGTACTGTGATGGATCCAATTATTTGGAAAGTCACTTAGAAAGGGCTTTTGAGATTTCTCAAGAAATAAGCCAGAAGGAAAAAGAAAAATATAGGACAGTGTCACTTCTAGGAGAAATATAGAGGAACCAAATAAGGGATCAGGAAAAAATAAGAAGAAACAAGAAAACAAAATTAACAGGTAATTATGAATCAGAGACATTCTGCAGAGGGGATGGAGGGAGAAGAATCAAAATAGGGGAGAGATGAGCACAAGGGACTATGGTGATGGTGCAGGGGTGAATGGTGGTGGGAATTTTATGGGGACTACACCTGAGAGGAGAAAGCAAACATTGTACAAAAATAAATGAGGATATAAAATATTAATTAATTAAGGGAAAAAAAGACATTTTCCAGCAGTTTCACACTGAGAGCTGACTCCTGTCCCTGAGAGAAGATGTACCAATTCGTGTCTTCTCCAAGCCCACATTGAAAGCTGTAACCAGGTTTTCTAAGAAAAGCCGAACCAATCTGAAGTTGAACCTTCCAATACTCCAGGAACCATCGACCAAGATGACAATATCAGCGATAGCTGGAGTTTCACAGAAAAACTTCACTTCTGCAAAGTACAAACCAGAAAAGTAGGCACGTTACTTTGGGAACTTTTAAAACAATCAGTCTATTTTAATGTCTTTCAGATAGCTTAGTGCTAATACAATAAAATTCCCATTAAAGCAACCATATTTTTACAACCCTTCTCTTAAATATATTTTCACAAGGAAAAATTGTGGTAACAGTTAGCCCCAGAGCCAGTGTTCTGGAAATAGTTAGCAAAACACTGGCAGGTTCACACCCTCCTGGCAACTCTCAAACCTTCTGGTATTTCAGAAAGTACTGTCTGTGCAAAATCATCCAGCTTTGCATTTAGTCTGCAGATTCTTTCCAGGAAAGGTCTTAGCAACACCAGTGTGGGAGAGTCAGCAGAGATGGGAAAATGGCCAGGAAGCGCTCCTACTCCGATAAGACTGCTGGAGGAAGTGATAGGAGGAGAGAAACACGAGCTTCCTGAATTCAAGGAAAAGTCAGGGCCCCGCAGAGACCTTTGCTGATGTGGAAAGAAGCAAGTCAAAAAAGGACCAAGACCTTCCCCCAATTCAAATTCTTTAAAATATCATATCTATCGACAATAACATTTTGTCCCTAAAAATCATTTAAGTAATTGATTTTCAAAATGGCTCAACGAGGTCCCAAAATAGGGATCTAGAAAAGGATATCCTATAACTGGTAGCTCTACTCTGTGTGCAGGATTTTTCCCCCCATTTTGTAAATTGAGATAGCATTGGTTTATAATATTGTATATAATTTAGGGCTACAAATCATACACCTTTTCAGATGTGCATCACTACACCATCCCCACCACCGAAACCCCTACTACCCTCCAGCACAGGCCACTCCACATTTTGCTCCCCTAAGCTTTACCTTTAGGGAAAGTTCCAGCCAGCAGCTATCAGGGTTGATGAGCAGGGAGAAGCACAGAGGAGAAGCTGGCTGACAATAGATGGTAGGTCTGTGCTTAATGGGGTGATAACCGCCACTTGTATTCACAGAGTCAAAGTACTAAAATATTCCTAAAATGTTTAAGAATTCTTAAAAATTTGGGGGTATCGGGGTCTCTCTGGTGGCTCAAGGGATTGAGTCACAGCATTACGAAGCTATCCACAGCCACTGCTGCAGTACAAGTTCAAGCCCTAGCCAGGGAGGTGACCCAGATGGCGCAGCAGACCTTTCCTGTGTCACCTGCCGGTGCCCTCCGTTGTGTATATCGGTCAGTCTGCCTGTTTGGTTCCCCAATCTGTCTCTAGTGAATCCTCTCAACCCCTGTACCTCTGGCCTGTACCCCAGTTCTTGTATGCCTAAATAAATAAATAAATCTTTTTAAAAAAAATTCAGGCTATCATTAGTCCCTGTAGTAGCAATGCTTTGTAAGAGGACAGCTTAAATTTGCTGAAATTTTATTTTAGGACTAGAGATTGTGTGTGTGTGTGTGTTCGTGTGTATGTGTGTGTACATGCATTCCTTTGTGTTCATTTCAACTCCTTGAAACTGCTCAGCAAATTACCTAATTTTTTCTAGCATTACATTGACAATAAAATAATATTTCAAATACATTTTTTATAGTGAAAACCAAAATATGGAACTAATCACAAATAAAGGGAATATATTGTTTTCCTAAGGGAAAAATATTTAAACATCTATGGTTTAATATATCTCTGCACCTACCAGGCCACATTTTACTAAATAGACATTGGTTTTTTTTTTGTTTGTTTTTGTTTTTCCACAGACATAACTGTGCATGGAATACCTAGATCCTTTTACCAGATGGGGGAAAATGTATTTGCCACTGAAATACCAGATACTCACTGGGGAAGCTTAAACAGAACAGTCCAATCCAAAGTTTACATATTACATGTTTAGGTACCAACTTGTCTTTTACAAAGTCACCCCCAACTATTCTAAAATAGAATACTGCAGGAAGGTATGGGATAGAAATTCATTTGTATTCTAGAAATAATCAAGGAAAAATTAAGTCTTGCCAACTTTAAGAACCTATTTCTCACAGTTCTGATAAGGAAACTTACCTCAAATGGAGAGCAGTGACTTCTCCCAAAATTATTGTGAATATTACTTCACTTTTTAAATAATTATCTGGATAACTGTGGATAGGGTCTTAAAAAGGGATCAATTTTTCTCTGCTTATTTAAAAGAGGACCATAAAAACTGGAGTTTCTTTCAGGGGACTTTTTCATGAACAACACAAAAATATTTAATATCATTAAATTTATTAATCTTCTAAGTTATAGCCATTTAATTTTGTCTTACTTTGGAACTGTTATATATGAATTTTATGGTTCCTGATCGAAATGACTTGAGTGAGCTAAATAAAATTGGATACAACTTAAAATAGGATTTTGTGAGTCAAAATGTATCTCAATCCTGGGCCTCCCGGTGGCGCAAGGGGATGAGTGCACTGTGAGGCTTCCACAGCCACTGCAGCACCAGTTCAATCCCTGGCCAAGGAGGGAACCCACATGGTGCAGCAGACCCCTCCTGCCTCACCCACAGCTCCCCTCAGCAGTGTATTTCAGTCTGTCTGCCTGTTCTGCTCCCCAATCTGTCTGGTGAATCCTCTCACCCCTCCCTCCGGCCTCTGGTCTTGTATGCATATATAAATAAAATCCTTAAAAAAAATGTATCTCAATCCTAGGTATCCATGTGAAAAACATAAAAACCCCTAATCTGAAGGGATATATGCAACCTAAGTGACCATGGGTAGATTCAAAGATGACTTTTGACATTTGTGGCAACATGGATAAAACTTAAGGGGATTATGCTAAGTGAAATAAGTCAAGAAAAGAAAGACAAATACTAGATAGTTTCACTTATAGAGAAACAAAACAAAGGGTCAGATAAAGCTAAACCAATAACAAACCCTAGAAAACAGACTGTGGAATCAAGGCTGAAAGAGAGAGGGAGAAACAGTGTATGCGTTGGAGGGGGGTATCGGGGGGAAGACAGTGGTCTAAGGGTGACTTGATGATAGGTCGGTGTGAGGATGTGCATTGAGGAGGGGAGACCCTATGCCTCTGAGTAACATTCAATGTTATAAACCAATGTCACCTCAATAAAAGTAATTCTTCTGTTCACATAATTCACATCTCTCTCTATCAGGGCACTAGAAAAATGGGCTGTGATGACGACTCAGTAAAATATGGTCTCTTCTCCCTGGCACAGCACTACACTGAGAGACTAGATGACAGTTGCCTAGGAATCAGACACTGCATCAGGCTTACTGGGCTTCCTAGATATTTTTCCCAATGCTGCAAGCTAACCTGGGTGGAAAAGAAGCCTGTACTATTTAACTCACATTATTTTAATAAGTGGTCAGAAGATCTCATGATGATTTCAGGTCTGGTCTATGATTTATTTAGTGGCTTTGAATTATTTTTCTCTATGCCACTAGCAAAATATCTAGGTAGCTTATTCAGTAACCAAGATGTCAAAAGGGAAACTGTGGCCACAAAACAATTTTTCACTCAAGTCTCCTGTGAGGTCAAGTTCAAGCTTCCAAACCAAGAGAAAAACAAAACTGCTAAAAATTTGGTGCAGAACTACTGGACATTGGGTTCCAGCCCTGCCCTCGGCCATGTCACTAAAAATACATCCTTTAAAAGAGTTGTCATTTTCCATTTGCCAAGACCTCAAAAGTTCTCAAGGGTTTTTCAATATACTGCACATTCTGATTCTTAGAACGATCCCCTGAGGAGTCATTATTTGTCTTCATTTTTCAGAAAATGGGGATTCAGAGAGACAAGTGAGAGGCTCAGTGGTTACTGAGCAGAAGCTGTAACTGGCAGAGGCAGGACTGGACAGCAGGTCTTCTAAATATTCCATGGGCTTTTTTCAGTAGATCACGCTGTCACTGCTGCAGATAACACAACACATCAGGAATTTCACCCCTTATCTGGGACAATGTCATAAGTTGTCTGTCTAGCAGATAGGAGCAAGGTCTCATCTGAGTTGTATTTGGAGATCACATATGTCACAGTGAGTTTGCCCAGTCATGGGGAAGATGTACATTTCATCCTGCCATGATAACTCTATATACAGCAACTCTCTCCAGCACCTCTTCTCTTATTATGCTTCATTTTCCTTCACAAAACTCCTAGAAATACACTCTACAGTGTGATGGTTAATTCTGTGCCAGCTTTGACCAGACATTGGATCAAACATCATCTTGAGTGTGTCCATGAGGTTGTTTCTGGAGGAGGCTGGCATCTGAATCTGTAGACTTAGTAAAGCAAATGGTCCTCCCTGAACTAGGTGGTCTTCTTCTACCCACTGAAGCTCTGACTAAGAGAGAACTGCTCTGGGCCTCCCTGGTGGTGCAGTGGGTTAAGCAACGCACTATGAAACAAACCGCAGTCACTGCAGCTCGAATTCGATCCCTGCTGCCGGCCAGGGCGGGGACCCACATGGTGCAGCAGACCTCTCCTGCTGTGCCCGCTGCTCCCCTCAGCAGTGTACTTCAGTTGATCTGCCTGTTCTGTTCCCTGCTCTCTGTGGTGAATCCTCTCACCCCCCCACACCTCTGGCCTGTACCCCAGTGCTTGTATGCATGGATAAATAAATCTTTAAAAAAAAAAAAACTTCAAAATTGACACTGGGACAAGAAGGTCACAAGGAGTAATATTTAAAAAAAAAATAATACGGTATGTTATATAGTGTGTGCATATATATATTATTACTACATTACATGCTATCTTTAATTACAGGGCTTGGCAGTCCTTCCCGCGCTCTCTTCCTCCCTCCCTTCCTTCCTTCCAATTATTTCTCTTTTGTGATAGAAGTTTACTGGCACAGTAGCTAAATATATTATTAATGTATTATGAGTACTTGGGTTGTTCCCATAACTTGGTTACTGTAATATTACATATTATATCATTATAGATATTATAATATCATAAGTCAATAATATGGTTATATATACAGTAAGCAGGACTTTATTTACTGACTGTGGCGGATATTTTTCATTGCCTTTTTTTCTTTGCCTTTACAATAAGGAGACCTGTCATTTAGTGACTTCCATTAATCCTGTTATCAATCCCATAAGGTAGGTATTTTTCTCACTTCAAAAAGTAAAGGTTAAGCAACGAGAAAGTTACATTCGATATTGTAAACATTATAAAAATAAGATCAGAAGAAGGATTAAGCTGCCCATCGTCACATGCAGAGTATGTGGGAAAGGTGGAATTCAAATTCAGGACTTTCCAAAATTGGAACCATTTAATTATTGTGCCTATAGCTCCTATCACAGAAGAGAAATATTTGGAAGGAAAGGGGGAGGGATGAGAGAGAGGGACCAACGGAGGGAGGGAGGGAGGAAAGAAAGGACTGCCAAGATTTGTAATTAAAGATAACATGTAATCAAAATCAGCCACTTGTCCTATATCCAACCTCAGATAAATAACATCATGACAACTTGCAGGCATGTGAGTCAAATCTGTGCACCACAGCCAAAAGACCATTTCAGATGTCACTCAAAGCCCGCATCCTAACACTCACTGACAATACCCAAACACCACATTCGTCACATTTCTCCTCTGCTCATAAAATGTAAGGGACAAGGGGGAAACATGACAGCTGTCTTCAAATATTTAAAGAGTTGTCAGACAAAGGAGGATTAAGACGTTCTATAAGCTCACAAGGAAACAGATTTCAACTTAGTTCAAGAAAGCCCTTCCTAACAGTCAAAATGTCCAAAGACCACAGACTTGGAAAATAGTCAAGATTTCTGCAAAGAAAGAAAAGGTGGTCAGCCCTCAGTGGCCTGAATGAAGAGACTCCACTATCTTCTTAACGGGCCAACAATGAATGGAAGAATCCTAGAGCATCTGAAGAATATAAATTTGAATGTCTAATCTGTAGTGGACATTGGCCCATGATTATAATTCTCAGGGGACCATTCCCCACACTCAGGGCACAGATGTCAACAGAGGGGCTTCCTCATATTCTCCCTGTGCAGATGAGCAGAGATTTTCTAGTCCACCTAGTGTCGTTGCAGTACAGCATGTCAACTGCCTAGGTAATAACAATTAAAATCATAATGATAATAAAGCAGAGGAGAAAGAACTAGACAAAAAAGTTGATAATGAAAGAGGAAAAGGAGGAGAAAGAAGAAAATAAACATTGAGTACTTATAGACCACACTCTGGGCCAGGCATGCTGGCCCAGCTGATGAAAATGTGTTAAATTTTAAATTGATCCCTTAACTGTGAACCTAGAAGACTAAAAGTATTAATGAGAAGTAAGTAATCCCAGTTAGTGAAAATACACCTTGAGGATAATTATGTGCCTTGGTTATGTTCACCTATAATGGTTGGACGTAATTCAAAAACGGCTTTTCTTTAATAGGGTCCATGTACTAGACCATATACATCTCATAAAGATAGAAGCATGCTTTCTGGGATCATGAATGACTAACTCAGAGCTTAGCAAAGGGGGTATTGCCAAACCTCCTCTCTGCATTTATTGTTAAATGTATAAAATATAAAATGTTGTTCTGAGTACGTGACCTAATGCCAACTATACAGTCTAATACTAATAGCAAATACTTATGTAGCACTTACCATGGTCTAAAAACTTTATTCCTATTTCTATTCATTTAATTCTCATACTTTTGAGAGTTCTCATGTTTCAGGTAAGAAAAATATCAACTGCAGGAGTATAAAAATTAATATAAAGTATGAAATTTCTGGGATGGATGGAGAGAGAGAGTGAGATACTTATTGGAATTCTGCCAATTCTTATTGGAAATACCAATAAGACTAGCTGTCTTCAGGAAAACAATGACTCAGTTCAATGAGTGATTCTGCTCAACACAATCAAAACTTTAAACATTCTAAAGGAAAGATTAGCAAACTTTTTTTGAGAAACACAAGATAGAAAATATCATTTTTGAAGCCCAACGATCTGTATGACATCTGTTCTGCTCTGATGTTGTGGGGAGACGCCATGGATACTATGCAAAGGAATGAGTGTAGCTGTGTTTTAATCATATCTTACTTAGAAATCAGACAGAGGCTTGGACTTGGCATATGGGCCAGAGTTTGTCATAAAATAAGAAAATCGGGACTCCCCCTTATCTTCTCATTGAAGATAACTTTTTAAAAAAATTCTATTAAAAGGCAAAAAGAGAATCAGAGATCATAATTGAAAAGCTATCAAGAGGGAAAAAAATAGCCCTTATGCTACTTCTATCTGCTTCATAATCTTTTTTCAATCAGGTTTTGCATTCTTGTGCAAAACACCAGAAATAACTGGAGCTGTTTGGTCAACAAAAGAGAAATAGTTATTGATGCAAATGTGCCAATAGTATGCCCAAAGGCAAATACCACTTTTGTTTGGGAGTTTGTTTTGGATTATTGAAGAAATGTGTACAGTAGATTGAAAACAAAGTAACTATTTAATAGCACGGCAACTTCTGCTAAGGATTTTGTTTCTTTGCAGTTATACTAAGGTCCTCAAATATGTGAAATATGTCTGATTATATCTGAGCCACTATCAATGTAGACTCTTGTACCAAAAAAATTGTAGATTGTAAAGAAAACAAAAAGCAGTATAGTTTGACACGAATCATGGGGCCGACACCTCTTGGAAGAGGGGCTATAGCAAGAGTTCCTTGCAGGTTGGGTGGGGAAGAACTTTTTATTTCCCAAGATCCCATGAATACTCCCCACCACTTCCTGGGAACCCTAGCTCTGGGCTGTATTGACACCATTGCTTACAACTCACTTATTTTAAAAACAATATTACCTTTATTGGGGTAATCCTGGTTTACAACACTGCACGTTTTAGGGGTTTAAAGTCACACTCAAATGTATGTTATCACACAACTTAACTTTTGAAGACAATTCTCCCACACAACCAGTACCACCAGAACCTTCAATGCCCTTACACACACACTTCATGGGAGCCCCCCACCTAAGAGAGGAAGCCAACTTTCCTCCATGTACCTCCTTCTTACCTGAGCCCTGGTATTTGTCACTGTCAAAAGCATCCTAAAACAGGGGACTCCCTGGTGATGCAAGGGTTAAAAATATCAGCACTGTCAAGCTATTAGCAGCCACTGCAGCGTGTGTTTGATCCCCAGGCAGGGAGCAGACCCACAGGCGCAGCAGACCTTGTCTGTCTCACCCCGCTGCTCCTCTCAGCAGTGTATCTCAGTAGATTCACTTGTTCTGCTCCCCACTCTGTCTCTGAATCTTCTTACCCACCCCTCCCACATCTCTAGCCTACACCCCAGTTCTTGTATGCATAAGTAAATAAAAATAAATCTTTTAAAAAATTCAAACATTGAAAAGAATATGTGGAAATAAGCACAGTTATGCATTGTTGGCAGAAGTATCAATTATTGAAAAAATAAGAATCAATTTACTATCCTCTATGAAAAGGTAATTCTGCTTTTAGAAGTAGATCTTGCAGCATGTTTGGATGCTCACTGGTATGGGGGTGAGTTAATAAGTTATGATTTATTTTTTATTATTCTTAATTATGATCATCTATTCCTTATAATGTAATTATAAATTATCAAAATAATAGTTTTAAAGAATGAGATTAACAATACAAGGCAACATTATTCAATGGTAGGTAATAGTCTCAGTATATATAGCAATATAAAAATAGTTTTATAAAACTATAAAATAGTTATATCACCCAAAACTCTATGAAATAAATGTCATTATCCACCTTTTACAGATGAAGAAATGGAGACACAGAAATTTGGAGAAGCCATGTAAATCACCCATGCTTAAATGTGGCAATGACAGGCTTTGAATTCTGGCAGCAAATTCAATGCTCATGAATTTACCACGAGGCTCTCCTGCCTCCCATTTGCAATAACATGGATATTTTTCAAGTAAAAAAGCAAAGCACAGAACAGAAATATAACATGGCCAGCTGACATACATGTTTGTATATTCATAGTAAAGTGAATGAAAAGTGAGAAGAAACACTGAGGAAAGCTAATGGGTGACTTGATTTTCAGTATTAAACGTCAACATTTTGACCATTTATTCACCTTCCCATTCAGTGGAGATTTACAAGATACCTTCCCATGTCCAAAAAGACTAGATTCTGAGAGTCAGTGAAAAACAAAAAAGACACATCCTGGTTCTCATCGATCTTACAATCTAGTGGGGAAGACAAATGTTCAAAATGTTAAGTGAATGTAAAATTACAACTATGACCGAGGCTGTGAAGGAAACTCACTTGGTGTGCATGGGGCCATGAGAGAAGAGAGTGGTCACAGAAGGTTTCTGTGAAGATTGTGACTGAAATGAGCTCTGAAGAAAGGAAGGTGTGGAACAGAGTGGAGTAGGGGAGAGCCTGGCAGATGGTGACCTTGTGTGGAGAGACTGTAGTCGGTCAAGAGTCTAAGAGAAGGCCATGGGGTTCAGCAGCAGTGAATGCTGTGAGGTGAGGGAGGTGGGTGGGCTACCAGCCTAAGTGTAGTCTTTGTCATCTTGTTGAGGATTCTGATCTCCCTTCTGAGAGCATTAAGAAGCAACTGAAGGGGATTTATTTATTTATTTCTTTAAAGATTTATTTATTTATGCTTGCAAGAGCTGGGGTACAGGCCAGAGTCGCAGGAGGTGAGAGGATTCACCAGACAGACTGGAGAGCAGAACAGGCAGACTGACTGAAACACAGTGCTGAGGGGAGCAGTAGTCGAAGCAGGAGAGGTCTGCTGTGCCATGTGGGTCCCCTCCCTGGCTGGAGGCAGGGATTGAACTTGTGCTACAGTGGCTGCAGTTTGCTTCATAGTGCATTGCTTAACCCACTGCACCACCAAGGAGGCCCCTGAAGGGGATTTAAGATCTGTAAAGAACTAAAGGGGGATTTGTCTTGAAAATTTTGTTCTAACGTCTAACTAGAGAACCGGGGAAATGCTGCTAATATTATATATGAGGAAAAGGACATTTAGCCTGAATATTGGCCAACAACATGGAAATAAAGGGACAGCTTCTCATCAGCATTTCAATAGAAAATAATTTCACCAAACTTCCTGGGTCTTGACTGTGGGAGAGTAAGGAGGACGGAAATGTTGGCTGTTACTACTTGTGAAGAAGGAAGGAGGCATGAAAAGGGAGATTTTTGGACCATATTTGTGCTCCTTAATCTACAGTAACCTAGGTGTGTGTATTGTCTGTGCACTTAAAATAATAAAATAATTCAACCTGCCAAATAAGCAAATTTTTCAAAAAACTGACCTTCTGAAGACGATTTACTTCCATTTCCTTTGTCTACAACCTTAACTCTGGGTTTTATGTCCTTTCTTTTTTCTAAATCTTTAACTGGAAGAAAAGAAGAAATATAACAATATACATGTTAACAGGTACATTAAAGTCAAAAACACGACAAGTACTGAAAATATTAAGTAGAAGTGAACTCCATGGTAGAATATTATTCCCCAAGTTGGGAATGTTTGCTTCTTCCCTTGTCATGGAAAAGTGTGGAAAAGAGTTAAGGAATTACTTTGATCAAGCATTTATTATAGATCAATATGTCAAATAAATTTAATGTTTATAACTACCATAAAATGGGCATGGTAATGCCTATTTCATACATTAGAGAACAAAAAACCAGATGTTACATAATTAAAACATATTTCACAAAACCAAAGTGCAGGCATGGGATTCAGGCTATTTTCATCAGGACCCCGGGCAACACTAGAGAGTTAAAGATAAGAGCTGGTACTGTTCTAGAAAGATCTTAGTCACAAACATTTTTATTAGGAAATGCTCTAGATACCATAGAAGGCGAATAACCTCATAATGATTTCCTTTCAAACTTCTAAGTGTCTCTACTAATACACATCATGTTTCCTTGTCACTTCCATTATGAAATATCTAGGGGTCCAGAGTACCCCCGGGCCCTGAAATACATTCACGCAATATGTTCTACACCATTTGTTCACCTTCTACTGAATTTTCTGCTCAAAACTCCACTGCAGCTTCCCTGCTATTGCCTGGCACCTCATGCCATGTGAGTCAGTTGAGACCACTGCCAAGTAGCAAAGGCTTCTGCACAAATAAAAATACCCTTTGAAAAAATAGGAGTGATCCTGTGGCAGGAGATTTCATTTCATGGTTATATTCACTTCATAGAGTCCAACAAGGGTGGACTATTTAGGGGAGCAGATTTCCTTTGAACCATCTTTCCTGCCTTCTCTAAGATATTGTTCCATTCATCCTGTCTTTATCACCACCTCCCCTTCTTTCCATTGGCATCCATCCTTTGCTGAAAGGAAGTGAGACTTGCCATCTGCCAAGGTCATGCTAGTCTAATTGTATTATTCCTCTCCTTAGAAACCTTCCTTGGCTTTCTGGTATCTAGAGATTAAATTCCAAGATTTAAAACAATAATCATAAATAACAAGATGCCTTGATTCTTCTACACCCACTGACTTTCTACTTTTCTAAATATTTTTTTCAGACCTCCCTCTCTGACTTCATGATCTGTGGCTACTTTGGAACACCCTCTTTGTTAATTCTTTTCCTTTCCAGTTTTCACAAAGGGATTCCTCTAGGTTTTCTTGTATTCCTCTGAGCCTTTTATTGTTCTTATTTTTTGGATCCTTTTTTTGTTTCCATTCCTGGAACATGATCGTACACTAAATGTGTCTTGCATCTCTGTACAACCCACCTATAATTTGATCATCCTACAGTTTCAATTCTTACCATGCTGTGGATAATTTCCAAATCTACTTCTTCAGCCCCACCCAACATAGGACAGGGCCTCAGACTGTTTATATTCTGTAAAAAAAGGCCATCTCCAGGAAGAGGGAATTTGTGTAGTCATGAGTCATTAGAAATTAAGAACCATAGGGGTTCTTAATTATATTCCAAGTGCTTAGAATAGAAGTCATATGTGCAATGCATATTTGTTAAATAGAAAAAGAAATGAGTGAACAACTATCTCTAGAAAGGCAGAATTATCAAAGCCTTTTAATTTTTGAACAGTTCAACTTTAAAACTCACTTAAGGAAAAGCTTTGCAATGGAACTTGCATAGATGTGCTGCCTTCAGGCTTTCTCCTCACTTGGAATGTCTGCATGCTTCACCCTCTCTTTGTTTGTCCAAATTACTACTTGAGAATGGCTCCAATAAGACTCCTTCCCCATCCCTTCTCTTCCTGTTCACTATTGCACTATTGGGACAAAGTCTGAAATGTAACATGCTCTGTCTCTCACACACATACACACACACAGACACACCCTCACTATGTCATATTAGTTCACAAATCTGTCATGGAACCTGGCTGACAATAAACATTAACTAGTTAATTTGGGGAATGAGTTAAATTCTTTGCTATATAAATTGTCTTCATACGAGCTGGATTGGCACTAGTTGGGGATATGCAGGCATCATCAGTTGGGACATTTCCTAAGTATTTACTGAGTACTAGTAAGCACTGAGTTGATAAGTCTGGGTCAGGCCAGGGGACAGTCAGGAAGGGCCTTTGAAAAGTAAAACTCAAAGGATAAATAAGAGTCCGTGTGACACGAAGAACAGAAAAATATTAGAAATTGAAGTGCCTCATGGAAGATTGTACTAAATGCCATTTAAAATCCTCTAAAACTAAAGCAGTTAAGATTTTAACCTGTTATGATGTTTACCACAGGCTCAGACTCAGCGCTGGGCCAGAGCCCTACAATGGCACATTCAGATCTGCAAATACATACTTCTGAATTGACCCTGCGCGGGCTTGCTTTCTTTGTCTTTATTGTATGCAATGATTTGGACTGTGTAATTCTGGTCTGGCATAAGACCTTGAATAATCGCTTTAGTTGCAGTGTTCTGGAGATTCAACTGATTGGTTTTTCCGCCTATAATAAAACAGAAAGATAAATCAGTTCTAGGAAATAGGTTAACCATGCATTAAGCAATTTGTTGTCCAGCAATCAAGTTTTTAAAAAGTGAAGACATTATAATTTATATATATTATGTTGCATGTATATATCACACTTAATTGTAATATAGTTTTCAATCTCATTTTCAGTTGTATCACTTGAAGTAGACAACATAGTTATCTCAATTAGATAAAAGCACTTTCACAAAAATCTTTCACCATAACACACCCTTGTTTGATACTCTAAAACAAACTATTGCACAAGATTAGAAGAAAGTCAACCCTCAACATCAGGAAAGTATTCCAGTGAAGAGAAAAGTGAAGAGAAAGAGAGGAGCAGACTGAATGTAATTATCTATGCTGAAATTTGTTCTACGGTACCTCTAATGTGAGTCAAAGCATCCTTGAAGCATTAAGCAATTTAATTATCCTGAATCTTACTATCTCTGGCTCACGATGATGACAGAACCTCTCATCGCTGGGTTCCTTAAAAGTTAGCATGGTTCATGAAAAGATTTCAAAGCCCCATTATTTCTTCAGCAAATTAGAATGCTCTCTAAGGCTTCCACAAGAATGCTGTTGATTACATTCTCCACTTCTTTGCAAAATTTCAAATATACTTTTCTCCTCTAATTTCTGGCAATGATACATGTGAGAAAATGGAAGTGAATTACAATGTCTGCCTCTCTTAAACAACAGCGAAAAGCATCTGTAATGTCCTGAATGAATCAAGCATCACACATATTACAATAAATTTCCATCACATTCTAATGAAATGAATAATGTTAAGTCTAAAATGGATGCTGTTCTCATAAGTAGTTGCTAATACTCTAAGATAATACAGCTGATTACTTCTACCTGAAGTTGGAGTCACAAGAAGTTTGTATCCACCAAATTTTCCTCTTGGAGCCTTCCATGAAATCTGTATACTATCATGAGATAACACGTTGTATCTTAACCGTGTGGGTGGAGCCACTGAAAAGGGAAAAATAAAAATTGTTTAAATATGGAGACAGGTAAGCTTCTAACTGTTAAATTGGAAAGTCAAGTAATATCATCAAAACACAAGACACGTGGGCTTCCCTGGTGGTGCAAGGGGTTGGGCCCCAGCATTGTGTGGCTGTCCACAGCCACTGCAGTGAGGGTTTGACCCCTGGCCAGGGAGGTGACCCATGTGGCACCACAGATCTCTCCTGTCTTGATAGCTGCTCCCCTCAGCTGTGTTTCAGTAGACCCATCTGTTCTGTTCCCCACTCTGTCTCTGGTAAATCCTCTTGCCCTGGCACCTCTGGCCTGTACCCCAATTCTTGTATGCATAAATAAATAAATCTTTAATAAAGAAAATAAATAAAACATATGACACTTTGTCACCTCAACACAAAAGCGTTCTCCAACCCCACTCATAAGTTTACCTTGCAAAATAACACAGACCCAAGAACATGTGTTTCTTTATTGATTAGCATTTGTGAAACAGTACTGACCAAAGACTATGAGTTAGACTTAGAATTTAATATTCTAGGGGCCTCCCTAGTGACGCAATGGGTTAAGCAACAGACTATGAAGCAAACCACAGTCACTGCAGAACGACTTCGATCCCTGCTGTCGGCTGGGGAGGTGACCCACATGGTGCGGCAGACCTCTTCTGCCTTGCCCACTGCTCCCTTCAGCAGTATATTTCAGTCGATCTGCCTGTTCTGTTTCCCACACTGTCTGGTGGATCCTCTCACCCCCCCACACCTCTGGCCTGTACCCCAGTGCTTGTATGCATAAATAAATAAATCTTTAAGAGAATTTAATACTCTAGTCCAGTCAAACAATTGAAGTCAATCTTAAAAAATGTATGTTACAAGAATGAATGTTCCTAATTAGAACAAAATGAATTTCAAGCATTGTAATAGGTGGTCAATAACTATTTGCTCTCCTTTCTCTTGAGTTCATCTACTAGGAGGTCACAAACACGTATCTAATCCTACAAAAATGCATTGTAATCCCAGTTTGTAGATAGGAGAATTAAGGAGAGGCTGAGACACTTGCCAGATTCACATACTGAAGAGGGATAGTTTGTGACCCCAAACAAGGTGCTGTTTCTTTGGGGAACAATCCATATTGAAAAGTCATCTTTTGTTGAACTGGAGGATTGTGCCACTGACTCTCCACACACCAGTCACTCATCTGAAAGCCAGCACTGAAGGACACAGTGTGAAGAGAAGTCCTCTCTTTCCTGCTGTCCTGTACTACTGCTCAGTGGAGAATGCCAGACAGGCCAAGTAAAAACATCCGCTTCCCATTCTCACTTTGACGTAAACAGAAAAAGGAGTTTACATTTCTCTGGTATGTAGGGAATCATGAATTGATCATAAAAACAATTTTGAAAAATAAGAGGAATGTGAACAAACCTATCACTTGCATGAATAGAGAAACAATTTCTATTTCGTTTACTTTGCAACTTGGGGAGGAAAATTTAATTGTAGATAGATTTATTATGGAAGAAAAGAAATATATATAATTAAATATATAGATCATATATGAAAATATATCAAATTAAAAATACATAAAAATCATAAAGGCAGTTTCTGAGCAAATCCAGTCAGGGGATTGAAGATATCACTGGCCACATATCTTGCAAAGCTTTGCATAAATAAATGCACTGATGAGAGAAAGCCCAGAAACCATTAAATGGGAAAGTATCACAAGCCAGATGAAGGCTTTGCACTAGACAATTCCAAGAGGGCCAACAAATTCTATCAGTATCAGTATGTTGACATCTCAAGGAGAACAAAGAAGTTAAAAGCATTCAGGATTCTTAAGTTAAAGATTAGAAGTCCTTACAGCTTTTTCTCCCCCAGGCTACCGTTCTATAAATGTGGTGAATTTTCAGTCTACATCATTTGTCAATGGTTAATCTTTATTTTTTAAAGATTTATTTTATTTATTTATACATATAAGAATAGGGGTATAGGCTAGAGGTACAGGAAGGGGTTTGGAGAGGGGTAAGAGGATTAGAGACAGAGTGGGGAGCAGAACAGGCAATTCGACTGAAATACACTGCTGAGGGGAGCAGCAGGTGAGACAGGAGAGGTCTGCTACACCATGTGGGTCAGCTCCCTGGCTAGGGATTGAACTCCTGCCACAGAGGCTGATGATAGCTTAATAGCACTGAGACTTTAAGCTCTGTGCCACCAGGGAGGCCCAATGTTTAATCTTTTAAACCTCCAGCAGATAGTACAGAGGATGACACAGACCATGTTCTGACACTAGGGATCTATCAACACAACTGTTAGCCCAAGCTGCCATTCATCTACACGAAGAAAAATAGTGTGGAGCAAATGCAACAACCATATCCATCAATATCCAAGTGTTTTTGATAATCTACAAATGATTTGTATGGCTATAGTCCCATTTCATAAGGCCATGTGGTCATTTTCTCTTTACCAATGGATGGCATCTCTTGCCTATATATGCATAAACACTCTCACAATCATTAAAGGAAAATCTTGGTTAGATACGCAAAATTCACATTTCCTTAAACTTTGTCTTTTGGGGAACCCTAGTACACTGCTAGTGGGAATGCAAGTTAATCCAACCACTATGGAAGGCCATATGGAGGTTTCTCAGTCTACCAGAAATGAACCTACCATATGATCCAGCAATCCCACTCCTAGGAATCTACCCAAAGGACACAAACACACCAATCCAAAGAGCACCTGTACTCCTATGTTTATCGCAACACTATTTATAATTGGTAAGACCTGGAAACAACTCAAATGCCCAAAAGTAGATGACTGGATCAAGAAGATGTGGTACATATACACAATGGAATATTATTCAGCAATCAAAAATGAGAAACTAAGGACATTTATAGAAACATGGATGAAGCTAGAAGGAATTATACTCAGTGAAACAAGTCAGAAGGCAAGAGAAAAATATCCAATGGCTTCACTATTAGGAGGAATGTGAACAACAACAAAAAAAGAAGAAGAAGAAGAAGCTCAAGGAAATGGGCAATTACAACCAAAAGCAAACAAAAAAAACTCAACAAGACCAAAAGGTCAAAGATAAACCAAAGGAACCATGGTGGTGGGGAGGGGATGGAAAGTAGGGCAAAGACAGGGATGAGGGCAGAAAGAGCACAAGGTACTGAGGGGATGGTGCAGGGGTGGATTGGTGGTGGTGTTAGGGAAAAAGGTAGTCTTGAATGGATTACACAAATGGTTGTGTGGACTCCAACACCTGCTCCAGACCACCAGTGTTCCAGAACCTCAAATCCAATATGATTATCGAAAAGTGAATCACTGGGACTTGAGGGTGGAGTTAAGCAGTCAGGCTGGCTATAAAACCAGAGGTGAGCCTGGGGCTCTCTCTTCCTTTGGAGCCATCTCACTTGACTCAGAGCCAGCTCTCAATGCGCCATTGCTTAGAAGATCTGGTAGGATATTTACGGATTTGTATCCCTCTCTTTCCCTTGATATTGTTACTATTTTATTCCCCTTCTTTCATAAAATAAAACCCGTTAATAACTTTTGTCACGTGTACCTGAAGTTGGGACTTATTATAAAAGTCTTCTGAGCGTGCGGGTGAGGACCCAGTGAGGGAAACCCATTTTATATTAGGGTTGCCCTGTAACAGTGGGAACTCCCTGGGGAATACAATTGATGTCAAAATAATTAAATAAAATAAATAAATACTTTTTCTATTGGGGACGGGCTTGAGGAACACTGAAAAGAAGAAATGCTAGTTAAGAAAATGGCATGAGGTCACAGTTCTGGACTTCAAAGTTAGCTATTTTCTTCCCTGTATGGAAGACACTAGGAATTGTGCCAAAGAAAGGGCAGCAAGATTGACAGAAACAGTGTAAGTGCAGTGGAGAAATAATTGTTCTTATCTCATGGAACAAAAATGTGTGGTGCATATTTCATTCCAGACCCAGGACTTTTCTTTTTGCAAGCACAAAAGAGAAGCTTCTATACATATACTTAACTTCCAGTAATAATTACAAAGGCTTGCATGAACTTGACTTGAACATTTATTTGTGTCAGTTAAAATTTTAACCTTTTTAAAAAGACAAAAATCAAATGTTAAGTTCGGTTTCTGGCACACACCATGAAACCAGGGCCAGCCAACAAACCCATCCTTTGTGTAGTGGAGTCTGACTTCCTTTGCAGCATGGGGTTAAGTATAACATTTGGAAAGACACGCATTTTATCTCACGGGGGTCTGAGAGGAAGACTGAGGTGGGGTCTTTTGTTGCCTTCCCCTCTGCTGCAAGGTTATGCTTGTTACTGGAAGTGTAAAGATATTTTTATTTTGTTATGTTGTTTTTGAAAGGGAAGATTTTCTTGTCACTCAAGAATTTCATTGCAATCATTTTCATAATCAAATCAAATCTCATACACAGTTCATGCTATTCTACTGAAGTCTCACTGTTTCAGTTACTTAGGAAATTTTATTTCATAATCTGACTACTTATGAAAAAGTAGTCAGTCCTTCCTTCCTTCCTTCCTTCCTTCCTTCCTTCCTTCCTTCCTTCCTTCCTTCCTTCCTTCCTTCCTTCCTTCCTCCCTTCCTTCCTTCCTTCCTTCC
>JAGFMF010011709.1:13777526-13823643 GCA_019455555.1 Galemys pyrenaicus
CCTTCCTTCCTTCCTTCCTTCCTTCCTTCCTTCCTTCCTTCCTTCCTTCCTCCCTTCCTTCCTTCCTTTCTTCCTCCCTTCCTCTCTTCCTCCCTCCTCCCTTCCTTCCATCCTTCTTCCTTTCACATCATGTCAACTCAAAACTGAAATCGTGCTCTTTTGGACAAATGGCAGAGATTTATCTCTAGTGAAATACTATCATTCATTTCTTGATGAACACCACTTTTTACAGAGGAACATGAAAATGGAAACCTTCTGTTCTTCACTACCCATAATCCCCTCTCTTCTCCCTTTTCTAGCAACACCCTGGTTTTCTTCCAAGGAATGACACTTCCTCCCCACTGCATGGGGCCTTGGCTGTACCACCAATCAGCCATCCTGTCCTGGTTAGGGGATGGGAAAATGACTCAAACCAGGTCAGGCAGGCTCTCTGGAGAATCTGAAATTTGTGTCCAGTGATGGAAAATAGAAAAGGGCTCTGGTTGTTTCATTTCCATGACATGTCCCAAAAAAAGGCCATTAGTTCCTAGAAATTACATCCCAGGTGCCTCCAGATTCCTATCCTTTGTAAAGCTTAATTATATAACTCTTATGTTAATTATATGAGTTATTTCATAAGCTACCAGTAAATATACTTTTTGACCACAGAAAATTTCTTTTACTTACAACCTAAGATCTCTGATTGTGATGGAGTGGCATGGGCACAGAAAATGTTTTCCCCTTCAAAGCATAGTTCAGTGTGCTCAAATATGGAACTGCCTATTATATTTATTATGCAAAATGACTTTAAATAGCACAGAGGTCTTTGACTTATTTTTCCAAGTGACCTTAAAAAAGTCAAAACAACAACAAAAAATCTTAGCTTTTTATCTGTGGCTTTTCAGTTAAATGCTTTGCCCAAATGTCCTATAAGTAAGAGATGTTAAAATTTGAGAAAATTACTGCAGGACATGCTAGATGACTCTTTTTATCTTGTTTCAAATATAATATGTCTAATATGTTTAAAATTTTATGATCTGTTATGAAGATGCTGAAAACAGCAGTAAGAAAAATGTTCTCTACTTCCAAATATGGCTGGCTACTAATAACAGTAAAAAAAAGTGTAAATGTGTTAACACAGAAGTCTTTATAAAATTAAATCTAGCCCCCATGCACAGTGTCCAATTTTATGTGCTTTGAGGTTTTTAAATGACAGTTACTTTACCTTCGGTGGTTCTTTCTTGCAACCACCCAAAACAAACATTGCTAGAACTAAGTACAGATTTTCTGTGAAATTCTGAGAAAGTATTGGTGCCACCATTCTGTCATGCTGTACACATTTTTCCTCTACCATCCACACATTACTTTTTCTGTGCTCCAACTCATTTAACAACTTGTCTTTAAAAGATGTTAGACTAATCCAGGTATAACAGTTACTTGAGCCAATGTGGATTCACATTCTCTGTAGAGGGGACATTCTTCATGTTACATGGAGACACCAAGTGACAAAACACATTCTGTTTATTAGCAGTTAAGAGGGGAGAATTAGGGCCCGCCCTGGTGGTGCAGTGGGTTAAGCAACACACTATGAAGCAAACCTCAGCCACTGCAGCACGAGTTCGATACCTGCCGCCGGCCAGGATGTGGACCCACATGGCGCAGCAGACCTCTCCTGCCTCGCCCGCTGCTCCCCTCAGCAGTGTGTTTCTGTCAATCTGCCTATTCTGCATCCTGCTCTGTCTGGTGGATTCTCTCACCACCCCCACACCTCTGGCCTGTACCCCAGTGCTTGTATGCATAAATAAATAAATCTTTAAAAAAAAAAAAAGAGGGGAGAATTAATGTTCTATGTACCTTCTGATGATGCACGTATTAGTTCCCAGTGGCTGCTATAACAACAAATTACCACTATCTTAGTGGCTCAAAACTACATAAACGTATCACCTAAAAGCACTGGGGGTCAGAAATCTGAAATGGGTCTCATCTCACTAGGCTAAAGTCAAGCTATTGACAGGGTTGCCTTCTCTACAGGACAATCCATTTTCTTGCCTTTTCTGTCTGCTAGAGCTGTCCCACATTCCTTGATTTGTGACCTCCTTCCCTCTTCAATGTTAACAATGACTGATCAAGACTTTCTCACATAGCATCAATCTGACACTGGTTCCTCTGCCTCTCTCTTCCATGTATGAAGACCTTACTGATTAACAACCTTAATTCCATCTGACATCTTGATTTCTCTTTGCCATTTAATACATTTTCAGGTTCTGGAGTTTGAGATGTAAACATATTTGTGGTCCTATTGTGCTCTGTTGACTTTCTTTTTCATTTATATGTAAACATGACTCCCAAGATATTTATAACAACAGAAGGTCTGAGAGTATATCATGTCAGCTAGCAGATCACTACATCTGCCGTTTGCAAAGTACCTTCCTTACTCAATATCAAACATGTTGACATACATATGACTTTGCTAATTAATGTCAAAATTAGTGAACCCACAGAAATTCACTATTATGTTTGCTTTGAAAGTAGAAACTCAGTCAAATAGGGTAAGTCACATTATCTCTACTTTGTTCAAAACTCAATTATGTAAGAAGATGGTGGCATGACAGACGCAGACCTGGGTTACCAAAGGTCACACATATTTCCTATAAGCCAAAGTCAATGACAACTAAAATTTTTTCCCACTGGGATTTCTCCATCCTCCTATAGAAGTTTCTGCAGCCTTCACTCTAGACCACAACATCCCCCTGACCCTCCTTATAAATTATTTTTTCCACATTGTCAATTAGTCCTCTTTCTAGCTTTATCCTGTTAACTGTTGGTATCTCCCAGATTTCATCCCCACAACTCTCTGGTGGAACTTTCATTTCTAATTCTAGGTCTATTACCTCAAAGTTCCCATTCAGCAAGTTCTCAAATACAAAATAATTCAGATACACTCTTCTGCCCTGATCTCCTCCTCTACGCTCCAGACCACTGACTACACACCAGGTCTCACCCCTGGATGTCCAATGGACACAGCAAGCCTCATGGATTTGTTAAAAACTGAACTGTCTTCAGCTTCAAATACTTGCTTTTTCTTTCACTCTCGTATTAATCTCTTCAACAAATGTCTATGCTGACTGAGGCATTGTTCTTCACCTGAGATGCAGACACTAAAGAGAAAACCACTATCTTCTATGAGTGGATAAGGAATTACAAAATAAAAACATGGAAACAGTAATGACACAGATGTTGACATTAAAGTCCTAATCTACTCAGTTCTCTAGCAAAAAGTCTCAAAGTCATCTTTGCATCTCCCTCTCTGTCAGTTCCCTGCACATCAAATCAGTAACTATGTTTTCTCTCTTCCACCTCTTAAATATATTTTTTGGATTTATTGTCTTCTCTACCCATTTTAGTCCTCAATACTTATTTCCTTAACAACTTCACGTAATCTTCTAACAGTCTCTTTTATTTAACTTATTACTATCTCCCGAACTCCTGAGTCACAAATAGTCACAAATACTCCTGAGTAGCATCAATGCTGCTATCACAGTGCTTGTCTGAAAACCAGAACTGCTTAAAATCCTTCATAATCTGGTTCCAACGTGTTATTCCACCTTGTGGGCACATCCCTTAAAACTCCCCCACAAAATATGTATAGAGATTTATCTGATCAAACTTCGGTCTCTCTCATGGACATTAAACTGATGAAAGCTCCGTTGAAATCCACAACACAGAATGAGTCCCACAAATATTAATTTCAAACAGAATGATGAATGTGTATTTGATAGCATTCCTGAAAGATTCCCAAAACCTTCACAGGATGATGAATGACTATTTTTGAATCAAGATGGACTGAGATGGTAACTCTGACAGACCTTATCACTTGTTCCTAAGGACCTGTGTCTAGTTAGCAGGCAGGTGAGTTAACAAGGATTCCCATTATCACTTCTCCCATTACCATAGCCCAAAACATTCTTTCATTGAAATAAGATAAAGAGAATTGTCTACTCCACTGATCTCTCTGTGTTGCAAAAGTAGCTAGAGATATGGTCCTCATTTCCACATGTTTGAGCACTATTTAAGAGCAGCCAAAGGTCAAGTTCTATTCCTTTCTATTCAAATGAGTGACTCCCTTTAAGTTAACAGGGCATGGTGATCCTTGCATTTAACTTTCCTACTAAATTCAGCTCAAAACATTAGATATTAACACTCCTAAAGCCATCTTCTACTCTCACTTAGACTTCCTTGCTCAGCTGATGACTATTTCAGCACCAACATTTCCACTTCTGCAGCATGTTGGTGTCCAGCTGGTAATTTCACCTTGCACATTTATACACATCATACACTTCATAGGTTAGCACACTTTTTCCAAAGTACCAGAGAAAAATATTTTCTTCTTAGTGGGCTATACAATCTGTGTCATAACTATTTCACTTTGCTGTTGCAGTATCAAAGGAACCACAGACAACATGTAAATAAAAGAACATGGCTGTTTTCCAATAAAACTTTCACAAAAGTAGGCAGTGGGCCATATTTGGTCCATAGGTAGTAGTTTGCCAACTCCTGACAGACTTTATAAAACTGAGAAAAAATAAAAAATATAAGTACAGATTTCAGCATTACAAATAATAGATTTCAAGCTCAATTAAAGAAAATCTAGAAACCATTAAATATGCTTACATATCAGCAGCCTCTGTCAGACCCTTAGTAATTTATAGATTATATGCTCAGTTTCTAAAGAAAGTAATAAAATTGAGGACCAAGTATGAAGTGGTAGAAATAATTTATACACACTATATTAAAAAGAGAAGGCATGGGCCTCCCTGGTGGTGCAGTGGATTAAGCAACGCACTAAGAAGCAGACCGCAGCCACTGCAGCACCAGTTCGATCCCTGCTGCCGGCCAGGGAGGGGACCCACATGGCGCAGCAGACCTCTCCTGCCTCACACCTCACCCGCTGCTCCCTTCAGCAGTGTGTTTCAGTCAGTCTGCCTGTTCTGCTCCCCGCTCTGTCTCTGGTGAATCCTCTCACCTCCCTCAACTCTGGCCTGTACCCCAGTGCTTGTATGCATAAATAAATAAATCTTTAAAAAAATAAATAAATAAATAAAATTAAAAGAGAAGGCATGATTTATACACACACACAAGCATTAAACCTCTTTACTGGTAAAAGTGATTTTGTAACATGCAAATCTGACTTTCGCACAGCTTTTTCAGAGAAGCATGCTGAGAACAACATGTTTAACCAATTGCCTCAAAATTACAATGCTTAGTCACTGGTGGGTCATAACCCTCATCAAAGTTGTGGCATATTTCTACAGTTTAAACAGTTGGTAAAACTGAGTCAAAGCTGATCTATGACCCCACTTAGAAACACAGTTGAATCAATGAAGTACTTTGAGGGTAAAGAAAGAAGAAAAGCAGTAATCAGAATCAAGATGGCTAGAGTCCCAGGCTCCAGTGATTATCTTAAAGTTTTCCATTACCTTGACTCTGGACAGTGGTGCAAAAATGAGCAATTGTCAAAAAAGTTGGAATCAGCCAGTACTGCATCTTGCATGGAAAAGTCTTCATTTTATTTCCTGCCCTTCACATGGAACGTAGCAGCAGTCCTGGAGTCAGAGAACACAGGGACATTTTGAGAAGATGGAAAATAAAACATACGTGGTCAATGAGGATAGGCAAACAAGCCAACGTGGATTAGTATTGCCAGGAAATAATTCATTCCCAAGGACACTTTATATTTCACTCCAAAACACAAACTGATAAAAGATTTCTGAGATGCTGTAAATGAGAGAATCATTTTAAATATTTGGGAGACAAATTTAGAAGCATAAATTATATTTCTCAAATGAAAAAAATTCCATAGGTTTACCTGAAAGGAGCTTTTTTAATCAAACAATCACGATTTCATTGCCAGTAACCTGTTCCTTCAGCATTTATCACATAAATTTCCAAGTCCTACTGCTCCTTTATGTTACCGTCAGAGTACAGACATATAGGAAAATTTCTCCCAGTGATCAAAAAGAATTCAAAAAACCACTTAGGCCAATACTAAGTCATTGCTCAGTTTTGATTTCTCTGAGCTGAATAATCCCTAATTCTTTGTCCTTTCCATCAATCCTTCTTTCCCCTAAGTGTGAATCTAAAATTCTTCCAGAATTTTCTTTTTCATTAGGATATCAATGAGAGTAAAAGAAAAAGAGAAATGAAACAGGTGAGAAGTCAAGAATATATAATGGAAAATGTATAATGGGAAAATTCATCCAATGGACATTTTGGGGGATGAAAGACCTACTACTCTGATTCTGTGATCCCGAAACTCAGTGATCTCACTAATAATTTTATTGAAAAGAAAGACTGTAAGCAAGTATGTTCCAGAGCTAAGTGAAATACATATGAAGTAGAACAAAAAGGCATTTTAGCCCAAATTAATTTATTACAGATTTAGTAGAGGAATTATTTGTCAGGACACAGAGACAATGGGGAAAACAGTGAATAAATTTTGATAAGTACACAAAGGAAGATCTATAGAAAGTTAACCTTTCAGAGGCAAATTGACAAGAGAAATCCACAGGGGTATTGAGTAACCCTACAGAAAGAAGTCATGAAAAGGGAACACAAAGATATGAAAGTAGGCATCAGTCTTAATCATAATCAATATGTCTGCCATTCACCTTGAACCTGTCCATTCATCCCAAAGAAAGCTACAGCAGCAGAGTCACTCAACTCATATAAAGTATTCTTTTTAAGATTTTCTTCCCCAAACATTATAACCATAGCTTACAACGAGGACAAGGTGAAGAGATGGAGAGATAAGCAAACAGGCCAATTTCTGGCTTGCACTTTAAGATCAGGAGACTTTATCAGATATCATGTGAAACTGATATCTGACATTTAAATCAGAGAAAAGCGTCCCGGACAACCCGAAGTCCAAAAATCTTTTTATTCTCATCAAAGAACTGAACTTCCTATACCCACGTATTTTGATGCAATAGTTAAATTTCCACCATTGCAGATTAATCTTCATTCACCTAAGACAGACAGATAACGCAGTCCTAGTCTTGACAACATTTTTTGAAAATTGACTATTATTTATATGGAAAAAATTATAGCCATAGCCTATCTTTAAATTCTTCTTCCTTTTTTGTGGTTTATTTTAAATTAGGATGAGTAATGCCATATTGGCAGAAGTGGAATTTTAGTTTTCCCAAGGTTTTCTGCCAAGTCTCCAAATTTTTGGACAGTAAAATAAGGACAAGAAAAATCCTAATTCCTATTAAAGTGCCATGAGATATTTTAATATTTACCAAAATGTCAAAGTCTAATTTGTTGAAACCCTGCCCAAAAACTTGCATAAAATAAATAACTTTCCTATTTTGTTTTAAAAACATCATGTTAGAAGTGGCTGTTTAGTGCAAAGTCCAGAAGGTATATACCTAATTTGGGGAAGTTGATAATGTTTAGTACAAGGTTTCTCAAAACTTGTCACAATTTTGCAATCAGTAACTTAAAACTCTCCCCATAGGGCAACTTCCATCTTCCTCTAATTCACATGTTTGTTTAATCTCTTGTACAATTTAACAAGGAGCAAAGACCCTGAGTACAAGCCAGTTTTATTAAATGCCTTTAAATATTTATTCTAAAGTTTTTGTAGATCTTTCCTCTCTCTCTCTCTCTCTCTCTCTCTCTCTCTCTCTCTCACACACACACACACACACACACACACACGTCTTTAGACCTGTACACATATATACCTTCAAGCCTTGGATAATGTTCTAGTCAATCAGTGCTGATTGACCAAAACAAAGCAAACAAGCCCATAAACTTAAAGTTGTTACTAGTCATCTGCTATACCAGGCCCTGAGAGAGATTATTTCTAATATCAGAATTTTCACTCCAATAGCCCTTACTGGAATCCCAATGAATAATCAAAGTTCTCGACTTGGTACTAAAAAGGATTCAAAATTTCATTCTATATAATCCCTCCTCTCACTGACCTCAATTATAATTTTATTGAAAAGAAAGGTTGAAAGCAAAAATATCTCGAAGCTAAATGAAATAATTATGAAATAGGAAAAAGACTTAGCATAATGTGCTGATATTAAAAAAAAACAAAACTGGGAATTAAAAGACAGATCTGCCAATAATTTGCAAGGGATTCTTAACTGATTTAACCACTCCATGATTTCCTAATCAATAAAATGTAAAAGGTAAGATTTACCATAGAGAATGATTAGGATCATGGAAATAATATACCTAGAAAACTGATGGTTCTCAACAAGTTCTAATTAGTACCATGGAAGCAGCAGGAAAAGAAGGGGGAATAACAATGAATTTGCTACATGGGAGATACTATAGGGGTAAGATGATACTATAGGGGTAAAGTAAAGTAGCCTTTATAGTTCCCATAAAAGTTGTAGAATGAACTTTCAAAAAAGTTTAAGCAAAAACTGAAGAGTCAAGATAGTGACAGAGGCAACAATTATTCGCATGGGTGAACTAGTTTAGACTTTTCAAAATGCATTCCTATCCATTTTATCATTTTACAGTTCTCTGCAGGTTCAAAATAACCAACCCTATGAAGAAGCAGAAGACTTGACTTCAGAGTATTTCAAAGACTTAGGAAAAAGCTTAGTTCTAGTTGACAAGTTCATGCAAAGAAGATTTGAAAGAAATGGGATGTTTAAGCATGTTTTAACCATAAAAAATAAAATCAGAGGCACACAATATATGTCTTCAAATATTTGAAGTGCTTTCATGTGGAAGATAAAACAAGATCATACTGTGCGGTTCAAATTCTGCAAACATAACTTGACTCACTAGGCTGATCCTTGGAGATGACAGTCTGGCCATAAAAATTCTCAATTAAAACACATTCTCCTCTTTTACTAAGTTCTAAAGTAAAAGCTGGTTATGTTACCCATAAGAGAATCTGTGAGCAAAGGAACTGAACAAAATGACCTTTAAGATGCCTTCCCCTCTACCTTGTTAATAATTGATTTTATAAAAGGAGAATTCCAGTCAATTGCTGATCTACATTATACAGGTTTGTAGGTCAAAAAGCAAGGCCTAATGCATCAACTACAGTCTTATCAGTGTAATGTGTTAAAGGGTAGAGGAGTTCAGGAATGCCAGAGTGTGGAAAATGTTGAAGACAGTGAACACAATGAGAGGAATTAAAATCTGCATTAAAAACTCCCCTCAATCCTTGACCTGATAAAAAGTCAACTAATCAAAGAAACTTACCAATTATAACCGTATATGTATAAAATAATATAACTTAAAGGACATGAAGCAAAAACCAATAAAACTAAGTGAAGCATAAGCAAAAGAGATGTTAACACTACTCTTGGAACTCACTGAACAATTTGACAAAACATTGGTAAAGGAAATAAAAAATGTGAACAATTCTATCAGCTAATTGACATTTATTGAATATAATATCCAACAAGAATGTATCCTTTTTTAGCATACATGGGATGTTTTTTAAAATGGTCCAAATTCTGGGTCACAAAATGAGGCTCAATAAATTTCAAAAGATTAAAAACTTACAGGCTATTTTCTGATAGCTGAATTAAATTAGCAGTTAATAAGAATAAAATATTCTCACAAACTCAAAATACTTGGAAATTACACAAAATGGTGTTAATTAATTCATGGGTCAAACAAGACATTAAAATAGAATTTTTTAAATATTTGCACAAGAAAAAAAATTCAAGGAGAATGCATGAAAATTTGTGGGATACAGTTAAAGAGTTAGTGACATCTACAAATTAAAATCTTTTCATAAAAGGAAATATTTAAAATCAATGCCTAATTTCCCACCCTAAGAAATCAGAAATAAAAAAAAAATTCAGAAATCAGTAATAAAAGTGAATAAATAAATCTAAATCTAAATAAAGTTGAAAAAAGAACTTATAAAGGGTAAACCAAAGGACTATAAAATTAAATTAGTGAAAATTACCAAAACCAAAATTTGCTTTTTAAAATATTAATAAGGGCTCTCCCTGGAGACAGAGGGGATAAAGACACAGTGCTATCAAGGGATACAAGCCACTGCAGCACGAGTTCAAACCCCAGCCATGGAGCCAACCCACATGGCGCAGCAGACCTCTCCTTGTCGCTCCTGCTACTCCCCTCAGCAGTGTATTCCAGTCAGTCTGCCTGTTCTGCTCTCCATTCTGTCTCTGGTGAATCCTCTCACTCCCCACACACACCTCTGTTCTACACGCCAGTTCTTATGTGCATAAATAAATCAATCATTTAAGATTTATTAAATATTAATAAAAATGAAAAATCTTTAGAAAGAATGATCAAGGGAAAAAATCAAAAAACACAATTAATAAAACCAAGAATAAAGAACAAAATACCTTGCATATTTTATACAGTAACAAATGATGCTAAGAAGGAAAATATTAATGTTATACCAATGAATATAACAACTTAGCTCATTTGGAAAAATAATCCTTGAAATACTCAATTTGTTAAAACAGATACATGAGGAAATAGAAAATACAAGTAGCCCTACATCTATTACAGAGATTGAATTTGTTGTTAAAAATAATCTCACAAAGAAAATTTCAGTTCTAGGGCCTCCCTCGTGATGCAAGGGGTTAAGCACTGCACTGTGGGGCTTCTGCAGCCACTATAGGGTTCAATCCCCAGCCAGGGATCTGACTCATATGGCACAGCAGACCTCTCTTGCCTCACCTGCTACTCCCCTCAGCAGTGTATTTCAGTTGATCTGCCTGTTCTGCTCCCCACCCTGTCTCTGGTGAATCCTGGCCCCCACACCCCTAGCCTGTACCCCAGCTCTTGTATGAACAAATAAATAAAATATTTTTAAAGTGATATAAATTTATTTTAAAAATTCCAATTCTAGATGATAGAATATATAATGAAATAAAATATTAACAATACACAAATCTCTTCTAAAAGCAAAAATGAGCTAACAAAAATTTTTATCAAAATACATCATTACAAAGGTAAAATTATAGAACAGTATCTCTCATAACCATGAATATAAAATCCTGTCCAAAAAATACCATCAAATAACATTGAGCAATATATAAAAATAAGAACTATTTTTACCAAGTGCAGTTTATCTTACCAAGTGCAAGATTAGTTTTATGTTTTAAAATTAATATCAGTGTTCACAGATTTAAAAAAAATAGAAATGCTACTTTCATCTTTTGTTGTTTAAATACATGTGTGCTAGTTCTTACTTTAAAAATTCCTTTTATGGATTTTTCTCTTTATGCTTCAAATATGTGTAAATATCAAAACTTTGTTTTAATATTCTTCCTTTAACTCTTTGTGACTTTTCCTGTCTAGTTACCAAAAATTCCTCAAACTTGGGACAATGTTAAATTAGTAGATTGATTAGTTGAGTTAGATGGGGGACTTCTATTTTTTGATATAAATCAGTATGTGTAACCAAAAAGAATATATTTCTTTATTCAAGTCACCTTCACCTACTCATATTTTATATAAAAATATTTTATAGCTTTATATAAATTTGTCACACACATACTACTTCTAGTGTTTCATGTATTTTTATTCTAATATAAATGGGTTTATTTTTAAAAGATGTATTTATTTATGCATACAAGAACTGGGGTATAGGCCAGAACTGTGGGAGGTGAGAGGACTCACCAGAGACAGAGCAGGGAACAGAGCAGGCAGATCTACTGAAATAAACTGCTGAGGGGAGCAGCGGGCAAGGCAGGAGAGGTCTGCTGTGCCATGTGGGTCACCTCCCTGGATGGGGATCGAACTTGTGCTGTAGTGGCTGTGGATGCTTCGTGGTGTGGTGCTTAAACCCTTGTGCCACCAGCGAGGCCCTGGGTTTATTTATTTTTTAAATCATATTTCAAGTTGTTGCCAAAATATAGCAAAGCAAATTTATTTTTTACTAATTTTGATACCTACCATTTTGCTTTTATTATTTGTAATATTTAATATTTTGTCAAGATTTAAAACTTAACAGTTGATCTCCTATTGTTATCTCTTAAATTCTCAATTTTATGCTTCTTTTTTTTTCTTTCTCCTCTTTAATTGCCCTGGCTACTATCTCCAAAATACTGATACTGAACATCCTGTCTTGTTCTTGTTTTTCATAGGAATGCTTCTCTAGTTTAACTTTGATCTTGATGACAGGTAGTTAGACAACCTTGTATACAAAAGACAAACAAATATATACAGGTATAAATTGTGCTTAATAGATATCCACAAGCTTAGATCTTAGCCAAACTAACAGTATGCTTAGCGACATATTTAATTTACATCTTAATAAAATTTTATCTCATCAAGGCAAGTAAATTTGTGGTTTGGCAACAATCAGCAAACCACAGTTTACATAACCTAGAATACTTACCCCTCAGTCTTAAGTGAAGGAATTAAGTTATACATTCTAGTAGGTGAGGCCAACTTACTAACTTGAACTCTGGCTATTTCAGCATCACACAGCCTCTTGGAGGTTGGACTAATGCTGTGGATGGTCACTTTTTGCTTTTTGAATGATGGCTTTAAAAAACACAAAACAGAACAGAATTTGTGTATGATTATGATTACAGATTAAAAAAACACAAAACAGAACAGAATTTGTGTATGATTATGATTACAGATTAAAAAAACACAAAACAGAACAGAATTTGTGTATGATTACAGAATCGTGTGTATGATTATGAGCTTTTGAGTGTCTAAAAGGAAACTTCCCAAGACTACATAAGTAGTGGATGATGCTCATTTCATATCTATAAGTAATTTTAGTTAAAGATATAGAATGAGCATCATCTCTCACCAACCATATTTCCAATTGATTGCATCTCTCCCTTATCCCATTGCAACTCTCAAGCTAATTTTAAGGCATCAATAACTATTTTTACCTTCTGGGTCTTGAGTACCAAATGGGTATTCCAGGACATGAATTTACAATGTGGGGAGGGAGAGTCCCCCACATTATCTAGCAAGTCTCCAGACACAGGCTGGGTGCCTACAATTCAACTCCATCCTGACCCTACCCAGAGGTTTTATCACATTCCGCAGGTTAAGGGTTGGTCTTAAAGCCTGCCATCCCTTCACCTGCACATGTGAATAGCAAGCCCAGGTTATCACCTGTGCTTCTGCTCAGCCAGCTGTGGTCTGGGGGTTCTAATGACCTCTCTTTGGACTCTATGTACCAGTTGTCAGTTATCATCTGTGCATCTGACCAACTAGCTCTAAACCTCAAATTTGATTAATTTTCTAGAGTAGCTCACAGAAGTCCAAGAAACATTTTACTTATTGGAATACTGATTTATTAAAAGATGATGTAACTCAAGAACAGTCAGATGGAAGAGATAAAAGCTATAGGGAAAGGGCAAGGAGCTTCTGAACTTTCTCGGAGCTCAGCATTCTCCTAGGATCTCTACCTACTCACCAACCCAGAAATGCTCTAAACCCTGTCCTTCTGAGGTTTTATGTTTCTTCACGTAAATATCGTCATGATTAACCAAATCATTAGTCACTGGCACTTAATTTAATCTCCACATCCTCTCCTTTCTCTCCTGTCTGGGTATGCAGGGAATGGGACTGAAAGCTTTAATGTTCTAATCAATGGTTCATTCTCCTGGCAACCAGCCTCCATCCTTAGGTGAGGTCAAAAGTCACTGCGTTAACATAACAAAAGATACCTTATTATGCTCATTACTTAAGTTGCAAGAGTTTTAGGAGAACTGTGCCAGAAAGAGGGACAAAAACCAAATGTGTTTTGTATTACAAATCACAAAATCACAAGCCATGTAAGACAACCAGATGGGCATCTCCAAAAGGTTCAAAACGCATAACAGGCAATGAATACATATTAATTGACTGAATAATTAGGGTTGATTATACAGGACACAGTTGCTGTGCACAATTTGCACGTAGCCAGGTGAGTGCAGATACTCTCCCCAGTTGTAAGCAGAGCTATGTTCAATAGAGGAAAGGACACTGTTTTCCTTTCCTACCAGTATGGGACTGTCCAGAGGAACCTTTTCCTAATTCACAGGAGGGCACACAATAGGTTGACAGCGGTCCCATGACTAACTCTTAATTCCAAGGATTTGACTGCAAGTCAGCCCTTGTGGTGCAGCTGCTCAAACAGCCTTAAACTTGGTGCTGCAAGTTTTATGTGATAGAAGGCACAGCCATTCCCCAAATATTACAAATTGGAGTGACAATCCTTGACTCAGAAATGTTCCATTACTTGGTTTTATTTCTCTCTCCTACCTCTTTTTTTTTTTCTTTTAAAAAAATAAGGGCTGTTTCAAAGCTCTATAAATAGTATAAAGGATAGGGAGACCTTCAGGAAGGCTTCCTGATCTTCCAAGACAACCAGATGTGGGGCCTGTGGCTCCTACAGCAGTAATCTTTATTTTCCATTCTGCAGTACATATACAATGCTATAATTGGTCATTAGTATTTTCTACCTACCATCTGTGTTATTCCCCAGTGTACTTTGCACATCTAGCACAGTTGCAGTAGTACATGACAGGAAGCCAAGCTGGGGAAAGGAGGAAGAATAGAAACATAAAACCTGGAGAACATCATCTTTTGGGCATTGACTCAGTGTTTTCTTATTTGTTTGCAGAAGCAAACAGAAACCATCCAGGACAGGCGTCATCCAAAAATGTGTCCCTGGAGGATCCCAGTTATAGACCCATCCTCAGATACTTGGATAGACTCAGCAAGGCCCAGTCTCCCTCTGGACCAATTTTCACAAACAATCCAGATAATTTGGGGGAAGGAAAGAGACCAAGGGTTGCTCCTTAAGATTCAAAATTAGGGACATCTGCCAGTCTAGCTGCATCAAAGACCCATAGGCACCAAAGTTCATTAGGAGCATTGATTTTTTTAAAAATGCCTTAAAGACCTGGGGGTTCTAGGCTTTAAGCCCTAAATGCAATTGATGCTCAGCTATAGGCACTCCCCATAAGCCTTTTCAAATATAGTCCCTTCAAAAGATGTAGCAGAGAGAGAAGGGGAAAATGGGAGAGAATCAAAATAACTAGAAAGAAGGACAAAAGAAGCAGCAGATTAGTCATTGTTGCCTTCCAAGTTCTGTGCTAAATCATTTTAGACCTTAAAACGACCCTCTAGAGTGGCTATTATTCCCTTTTCCAGATGGGAAATCTCAAACTGATGAAGGGACATGTGCAGGGACACAGAAGGAGCAGGTATAGATTTCAGCCATGTCTGTAGGCCTTCCTTCCTCAGTGGTAATCTTGATTTCCCATCCTGCAGTCTTGTAACTGTTACAGGACAGGGAGAGGGGCAGGAAGCATCCTATTACATAACCACGAAGTAGATATGCTATTGGAATAATGTCTGGACCAAGCTACATTCTTTTACAAGTAGTGAAATGGGAGAGCAGGAGCCATAGAACTGGACCCAGACAGTTATTTCCAAGATGGCGACCAAGTGGCAAAAAGAAACTAGGCATAACTGTTGAGAATCTACCTTGAGTCCCCAAGGCTCTGCCTTGAATTTATGACATATCAGTCTTCCTAAATAAAAGGACATCTCTCCTTATTACAGGGAGAGAAGTTGATTTTAAACACTAATTCTCTATTGTCCATTGTCAAGCAATAAAGTTCTTGGTATGTTAAACGGGACCTATTGTAGTTTCTGAAATTTTAGCTTTTAGTCACCAGACAAACAGGTCCTCATTTTAAGGGGGTTTGGGTAACAGTACTTAACACAGTGTTGCAATTGGCTACTGGAATGTAAAGCCTTTTTTGATATAATTTGATAGTCTCTATATGCTATTAGAATAGCCTGAGAACAACCCTCTAGAGTGGCTATTATTCCTTTTTTCTAATGGGAAAACTCAAACTCAGATAAAGAAACATGTACAGGGACACAGAAGGAGCAAGTGTAGATTTCAGCCATGTCTTTCTGCCTTCCATCCTCAGTGGTAATCTTGATTTCCCATCCTGCAGTCCTGTAACTGTTACAGGACAGGGAGATGTCCCCCAGGAAAGAAACTGATGAAGAAGGTATCCAATGGGGTCTGGGTTCAAATCTCAATGAAATTTTTCAGTTTATATTTAACTGAGGTAACATTAGGATCATCCCATCTGGAGTTGCCAATGTAGTTCACCCACCAGTAAATCACCCATGGTCCACCATCATCATCCACAGTGCGTCCTTCCCTCTTGGTTCCTACCTCTCCCCCTCCCACCATGCTTCAGTGCTATAGTCAGCTTCCAAGGGTTAGTTTTTAAGCTTGGACTTTTCTTAATCACATATCTTTCTCTTGCTGATTTGGTAATCCCAGACAAGGTAGTTTAGCTCTCTGAAGTTCAGTGATCTTATTTCTAAAAGGAGAATATTTACTTTCTTAAGAAATTGGGAGTCTGACATGTTTCTGAAAGAGAAAAGCAGAGGTACTCAAGAAGTGCTCAAAAATTATGCCACCCTCACTGCATGCCCCCACATGCCGAACAGGATGAGGTTTGGTCTTCAGTCAAGGCTCAGTGTATATAGAAAATGAAATTGCTGCCACTCTTTCTTTAGTGGTAGAAGGAAAAGAGATTGGTTGTTTTCCTGACACACAGCAGTATGGAGGCAAATCTTCCAAGGAGGAAGTTTGTTTTTGTCACTTTCCTTTAAATTTTCCTCCCCCTCCCACACCCCCAATACTTCTGGTTCCTAGGAAACATCCAGAGTCTCACCCTATACAAACTGTCACAGTCCCAGGTCCTTTGTTAGCATAGGGGGCTCAGACAATACTTCATCAGGCTGCAGCAATTCAGGCTGACCCTTGTCCTTGAAAGGAATATTAGATTACCTGCCACAGGCCAGGAAAATAGCCGTCATTTGGCTGAGTTTATATTAAAATGACAACAAATGTGGCAAAGGATCACATAACTCCAGAGCCAGTCAGCTGAAAAAAGGCAAAAGCTCTGTGTGCTTTACTCGGTGACACTAGGAAGCAGTTGGGGACCAAAGCGAACGCACTCCAAGGAGCCTTTCTGATGGGTTAGGGCTGGCCCCAGAGCCCTTCAAATCATACTAATGTGCTCAGTCCGTTCCTCCCCTCAGCGCTGCGGATTCTGAAAACCAAGACTATGCAAGGAAGGTTCCAAGAGTTCTCTGAAATCCTCAGCTGGACGGTTAGCAGCAGGACATGGGCCAAAGGGCTCCTCCCATCAATCTTGGAGCTTGAGACTCACCCAAAACTACTCCAGGAATTTTGATGGGTTCCAAGACACCCTATCTAGGGAATTACTGAGAGGCCTCCCCAGTGTGGCTCTGGTTATTTCAAAGGGACCTCCAGGAGGTCAGGGCTGCAGTGGAGGTTCTGGTCTATTCTGGCTCAGGGCTTCCCAGGCTGGAGATGTGCAGTGTTTAGGGTGAGAGTATCCTGCACATCAAAGATAAATCTTGCAAACACTTTGCTAGGTGAAAGGAGCTAGTCACAAAAGACCACACACACATAGTATGCTTCCGTTTATATGAAATGTCAACAGAAAGTTGTCTGTGCTTGCCAGGGGCTGGAGAAAGGTTTGAAAGAAATGGGGAGTCATTTTCTATCAGTAAGAAATTTTGGGGGAGTGATAAAAATGCCTTAAAATTGATTTTGGTTATGGCTGCACAGCTCTATGAATATATTTTAAAAATTAAAAACAATGAATTGTATATTTCTATGGTAAAGGAATTATATATCCATAAAGCTATTTTTAAAAATATTCTAAAGTCTACCTTACAGTAACCAAGCCATCGAGGACCAGGTGCAGAGGAAATCCATCCAGATTGTTCTCCTGGAACAACCAAAAATCCCTTCAATTCATTCATTCATTCATTCTCAATTTATCATTGCATTCTGTCTGTAAAACTAGACTGCTTTCTCAGTAACAGAACCCTGGTTCTCCTCATCACACCCAGTTGAAACCTTTGCTGCATTTGGAAAGAGACTCTTTATCACTTGCTGAACTCAGTTCTCTATAGGTGAGCAGACCCAGAGTCTTAAAAAGGAATTTCAAGAAAACTTTCTTGTTGTTTTGACTCCCCAGAGAGTCAACAAATTTTAGTTGACTATTTTAGTCCTATATTTTCAGTTCCTCTCAACCCCTACAGTTGCTGCCAGCAGTGGACTCTTCAAAACTTCCAGAGGGTTCGAACTCTCCTTGTGGCTGCTCCATTTGAGCCCTTTCCCGAAGGACAAGTCCAAAGCCAATACCGAAGCGAAGACATCCCTCTTCCTTGTCCCACCATGCCCAGCCCTGAGTTCAGGAGACAAGGAAGAGCTTCCCACCAAGTACCCAAGAACCCAACACCCAAATCGAGCGCCAGCGGCCTAGCCTGCAGAGATGTCCAAGCCCTCCCTGGGACTGCGGCCATTCCTGCGGCCTCGCGCCTACTCCTCTGGGTCGGCCCCCAACCCGCGCTCGCTTAGCTCACTGCAGGCCCAAGCCGTCCTGCCCAGATGCTTCTCCCCCCAGCCGTTGCAAAATAGGAGATTCCTAGCAAGAGGGGTCCAAAGCGATAAAAGGGGGAAGGTGAGCGATGGAAAAGCCAGTGTGGAGAGGACTCTCCAACACTGCAGCCTGTTGGTCAAAGCAGCAACCTCTCCAAAGACCGCGAAGGAAAACGCTGCAGGCTTCTGGGCTTCCTGGCGCGGTTCTAAAGCTGCCGCGCCAACAGTTTCTATCAGTGCGCTCTGCAAGGCAGTTCATCTCGGCATGGAGCGCTTGGTCCCAGCACTAATCCGGGACAGTACCAAGGGGTGACAGGTGATCTCTGGACCCCCACGATCTCCACAGGCTGCTCTCCCAAGCGACCCCAAGTGCAATCTAAATAAAAACAGCGTGCTTTTCATGTATAGGCAGTTACTCAACACGAATCCCTAAGACCCTTTCCCACTAAATTGAGCGTCCGTTGAAAGCCACTGGGTCTAGAAGCCAAAGCCGCCTCTGCCCGCCGCGCACTAACTGCGTGCACCCAAACGCAGAGACAAGCCCCCGGGAGCAACACAAGGCATCCTCGCCTAGTCGTTTTTCGCATTACCGCCCCTCTCCTTCGAGTTCAGAAACCCTGCTCAGAAGGTATCCGAAGGTAGGGTCCCATCCCACCCCAAAGAGATAAGGGGCACAGGAGCGCGCGTAGAGATAAGGTGCGTGGAATTGCATCATTTCTGCAGGTAGCTCGCCTTTCCACTTCTTCCTCACAAACTTTTAAAAGCCTACCCGACGAAGAGCAGAGAGAGACTGGAACTGACCTGGTGCCCAGCAAGGTTCCAGCCCCGGTTGAGATCCTCTCCGCGCCTAGGGAGGACCCAAGTTTCGCCGCCAGTAGGGTCTTGGCGGCGAGTGGCTCTCGCTCGCTCCCAGCCACGTGTCTTTTTAAATTAACCTCTCTCTCACCCTCTCCAGCTCCTACCCCTCGCGACCCGGAGCTGCCTCCTCTCCCGCGCTCGCCTACTGCCCGGCGCCCGGATCAGATAAGGGGAATGGGAGACCCGCCTGCGGCCAATTATAGAGCGGAAGGTGGCCGCGGGGGCGGGGGTTGGGGAGGTGGGAGGCAGGCCTAAGTCCCTAACGCCCCTATTTTCTCTCCTCCTCCTCCTCCTCCTCCTCCTCTCCCCACCTCCCGGTCCCACCCAGCCCTACAGTGATGCAGAGCGGCGGCCCCGGGCCGCCCACGCTCCACCCGCACTTCCAGAAGAGACCACCGCCCCAGGTGCGCGCCGCCGCCCGCAGGCCGGCGCAGCAAAGGGCCTCTTTTGCCCCGCAGCTCGGACCCAGGCCGAGTCATAGGCTGCTAATCCACGCCCTGCCCCGGCTCTGGGGGGCCTGGAGCCCGCCGGCGCGCAGGTGCTGTGTGCCCACCTCTCCATGCCCAGAAGTCAGGCTCGCCTTCCAGCGCCTGGGACTCTGTGCCCGCGCGCCGTAGCTACCGTGACCCGTGCTCGTGTCCGCATCTCTCCTTCCCTTTCAGAACGATTCCTAGAAGGGGCTGTGAAATGCCAAACAGCGCTGCCCAAACTAAGGCGCAGCAGAATCATCTGAGGACGTTGAAATCCATTTCAATGGACATTTTTGTAGGCTTAATAACACAAAAGTTGGCAATTTTCTGTGATCAGATTTCCTCACCTGCACATTCCCCAGAGGTCTGAGCCGAAGCCAGGCACTCGGCATTTATCAGGTGTCTTAGTGGTGCCGGTCCACGAAGCCCGCCCCTACAGCTAGCTGCTTTGCCCAGCAGTGAAGAAAGGGAGGCGCGCGGGGGCGGAGGGGGGGTGTTTTGAGGACTCCCCCTGGACTGTCACCCTCTGCCCCCCCCCTTGGGAAGTTGTCAATGTTACCTGCGTTTTGAACCCTGAGAACAACACCCCTCCTCCGCGACATTCTCTGCAATCCTGCTCGTTCTACACATTCTAATGTGGAGGCAAGAGGTGTGACTGAGAATTTAGCAAGAACCTTTCCAAAAAAATATCGCTTTGGAAAACTGAAAAGGGGGTATTTCACCACCAGTAAAGACTGGTGATGGAAAGGAGAACGGACAAGTGAGTCTCTTAAAATCTACTTTCATGGTATTCCGCTGAGAATCCAGAACGAAGGGCAGTTTGGACAGTTTCCAAAGGGTCCTTACGACAGTCAAACTTTCTGTACCCCTCTAGCCACCTCCCCGAGTCCCCCCCATTGGCGAGGTATTGGCATCCCCTTTGGCCCTGAGCTGAACTTCCCGGCTGCTCCGGGGTAGGGCTGGAGAGGGTCTGCTCCCGCACGTGCCGCCGCCGGGCATCCACTGGCCAGTCTCCAGATTGGCCTCAGCTCAGCCCCAGGGCGTGGATTTGCTCCGCGCGCTTCTCTGAACTCAGTTCGCTGGGGTCAGGCAACCAGCGCGGCCTTTAGGAGACCGCAGCGAAGTACCGGGGCTCCAGCCGTTGGACCGCAATGGTACGAGCGTCACCTGGTGGCTGCATCTGGGGAATTGGGATAAGGCGGGAACCCGAAAGCTACCCATCCACCCTAGACTGAAGCGCAGGGATCAGAATTCCTGAAACGCAGTATTTATTCCTGAAGACAACTACTGCTTTGGTCTGAACGCCTGTCCTCGGTTCCGCATGCTAAGTGCCTACCGCCCTCATATTCTGTTTCCCTCTTCACAAGGAAAATTTACTTTTTTAGAATGTTGGGGGGCGGGGTAAGAATAAAAGGCTCTTGTTTGCTAATCAAATTCTATTTTCATAGGAATTCTAAAGAATGACAGGTAGAGAACTCTGACGAAGCTGCTTCTATGTGAAGACAGCACTAAATGCACGCACATACTATCAGCATTGGCGCTACGTTTGATGATGATCCCTGTGTCATGATCACCAATCAGACATCATTTTGGATTTCAGCTCATAACTTACAGAAATTTGTGGCCAAAGAGAGTCAAGGAAAATTATCCATTTCAGGCACAATTCCTGATATGATCACAGATTCATGCAAATATATAAAACTACAAAATGTTTACCAGGAAAAAGCACAGAGAGATGTGGAAAATGTTTTATATACAAGATGTGGCTGCTGTGGGCTATAATTTTGCCAGATTAATCCAGTCTAGAGAGTAGGCTGTGATTCTACATATCTGCCAGTGCCTAGATGTTGAGTCTTAGCCCAAGGCTATGACTTGGATACAATTAACAAGGATGAAATTATTTCCAGTATGGGCGTTCAAGATCATGAGATTAGTGTTATGCTTGATACTATGGGCTGTTGATTTCTTAAGCAGCACAGCAGATATCCAGGACTATCTATCAAGCTGAAGACCAAACAAGAAAGTTGAAGTCTTGTCTATCTTGTTTCCTTCTGGAATATGAAAAGTCTGTTAAGGTGAAAGATATTTATGCCCATGAATTTTGCTAATATGAAGCTGCTAAGCTTATACACCACTGTTGTGTTCTGCAAGGGAATGCTGCTCAGGAGGTTATCAAAATAATCTCCAAGCAATTTGTAACGTTAACAATACTTGCATTATAGTAGCACTGACAAGTACCAGGAACTTCCCCAGTAGCAGGGAAAGCAGTCTTTGTAGTATGTTAATGGTTGAGATTATGATTGTCTTCAGGATGTACTCTAGTCTGTGAAATTCTTCTAAAAAGGAGCTGTTGAATTGTTTCCTGAATAAACAGTTTTCTCATTGTAGACCACAAGCTACTTTTTACATTTTTTTTTAACCAAGAATAAATGACTAGTGTAAACTTAGCTTTTCTTGCAATTCCTTTGAGGGAAGGAATGACATGTTAACACAGTTTTAGACAAAGGAGAGAAAAAGTATCTTTGATGAAATTATAGAAACTCGGTAGTGAGAAAATCCCTGATGACACTAAAATGGAAATATGTACAAAAATCCATACCTTGCTAATAGAGAAGCATATTTGTTTGATGCATAATAATGTAAGTGGATTTTGTAATTGTGTGAAGTATTATTTTTTATAATTCAAACTCACTCTCTCCACCTCACAAACTTTTGACTGCTTCCATTTCACTGTCAACGTAGCTAAGCCCCAATTAATGTTGACTCAGGATGACCAGTTTCAGTCTGTTTTCCATTTAGTTGCAGTTGTGTGTGAATTTCCAGCCCCTTCAAGGGAGTGTTTATTCAACATTTATCTTAAGGTCAGTCCCTGCAGTCTGACAGAGCACTGAGAACTGCATCATAGAAATAAGAACAGAAAACCCCACTGAAGGTCAACCCCTTTCAGTTTAAGGAACATTCCATCTGAAGGCATATGTGAGTAACTTGTGCCTTTGCAAAGCCATCCCAAGATTCCAGCTTTGCACACTAGTGGATTCCAGGATTCAGCCACTGTTGCTACAGTCTCATCCTGAGTTTGTGACATGACTGTGATCTTGCGTCTATGAAGGACACACACACAGAGAATTCCCCTCTTCTCTCAATTCCCTGAAGATGTGCAGGAAGAGTTTATACTCAAGTTAAAGATTCTCCACCTGTTGCTTCTCTCACTTTGAATAAATTATGTTACCTCTGGAGCTTAACTCACTCCTCTTGTGGAAAAAGGGGGATTATTTGCACATCTGGAGATGGTCTGCTGGTAAAATGACAGATGTGCTCCTGGACCAAATCCATAATAATAAGTGGCAGCGTATCATTCAAACTGGGACTATCCTTCTTCCAATCAGTGCATGTGGTTGCACTCTCTTCTGCTCTTCCTTCCAGAAAAATCTCCTTACAATATTCCCAGTACAGGCACTATTGGCATTTGGGCAGCAAGACTGCCTAAGACTTTGTAAAATATCTATTGTTCCTGTCCTCACCACCAGATTCCAGTAGCACCATCCTGTTCTTCTTGTCATTGTGAAAATGAAGTCCCCACCATGCATTCCCTTAGACTTGGGAGTAAACCGGCACTACTTGCAGTTCTACTCCAAACTCTCTGTAATGGCCGCTCTGATTTTTCCTCATCATGAGCATACACTCCCCCTTCTTCCGCCACAACTTTGCCAGATCTAATTCCTTTCCCTGCTAATCCAGGACGCCTATGTGAATCCATTTTCTTCTTACCAGTGGTGATGCTGGGACGATGGACATGAGAGAATTTGTTCCTTTGGGAGAGGACTTCTCAAACTGTAAATACTGTGAAATGAAGGTCTGAGCTTCCTCTAGAGTGTCCGCCCCTTTCTGGGCAGCGTCAGCAATGCCTCCCGGGCTGGCTGAGCATTTTCACTTTATGAAGCGCCTTCAAGTACATCCCCCTCCTTAATACATGGACTCTGCAGAGTAGGAGTCATTCCAGAGGTTGAAGCCCATTGTCTTCTGTCCTTTGTAAGGCTGGGGTCGCCCCTGCTCCCTACAATCACCTCTCTTGTTTCTGAAGCACAAATTAAGACATTCTTCATCTTCTCAGGCTCCAGGGCCTAGATCAAAGTCAGGACTTTAAAAGCAGCCAAGCTTTTCATGTGTGACAGCGCCCTGTCAGTGCACGCGTGTTCCATAAAAGGTGCCATTCATAGTGGAGCAGACCTCAGAGAGTACAAGCACACTCACCCCTTCACCTTCCAGTGAGGACACTGAGGGCTCATGAGTTAATACCCTATCAAAGTCCCCAAAAGAGTCAGTGGCAGATATTATTAGACTCAGTGTCATCTGACAATAAGCTAAGACTCTTTCCAACAAAAATAATATCTTAAGAAGAAAAACAATCTTTATTGAGTCCTTTGGATGCCAAACATTTTGGGAAAGCTCACAAGAACTACTTTCATTTTTTAAATTGTTACTCTATTAAAGTCATTCATGTGTGTAATTTTAAAATTCAAATACTAGAATCTCATTTAAAAAATGTCTTTCTTACCATAAGTAACCACTTATTTTTATTGAAGTATAATGGACATACAACATTATAGTACTTTCAGGCATGTAACACAATGAATGACTTGATATTAATATTTCAAAATATATTTATATAGTATCTATATCTACATATCTATAAATAGAAATCAATAAATTTAGTTAATAGCTTTTACCATACAGTTACAATCTTTCTTGTGATGAGAAAATTTAAGAGTTACTCTTAACAACTTTCAAAAATATAATACAGTATTACTATAGTCATCTTACTATATATTATATCCCCAGGAATAATTCATTTTATAATTAGAAGTTTGACCCCTTGATTCCTCCCCCATTTAATCCACCATCTCCTATATTTCTTATGTCTTAAGCTATGTTATTGTACCAAATTATTTTCCCTAAATATTATATTTCATTAGATTATTTAAACATATAGATTGAAACCATCATAAAGTGCGTAGGTGGGGATTATCAGCAGCCTAGCACTCTTTGTTCTCAACAAAACCTGCCAATTTAAATCTATCTCAGTAGGAATAAGGACTGGACATCCCACTGGTAAGGGAAATTCTTCTACTTTGGTTCTCCCTATGTAAACTGAATTATAAACTTACCAATATAAGGCTGCTTCAGAAACACAAAAGTGCTCATAACAACTCATACATTGTGCTATACTCATAAATGGGGTTTGATGGCTGTTTGCTACACTGAATTGGGTGAAATTAACAAGGTTTGCTCCCTCAATTCTTCCCAAGTGACTCTCCTCAGTTTTAAGTCATCCACCTAAATCCACATGCCTGGCACATGCTGTCTGTCTTTCTGATTAAGAGCACAGGTGACCAGCCTAAGGAGTGTAGGGTAAAAGTTGATCAGGTATTTCCACCCTCCCACCACTGATGATGGACACCTGGGCTGCTGCGAGCATTCCAGGGACGGGCATAAATGGGCGGCATCAGAGGACTCCAGAATTGCCAGGACCAACCGACAGAACCGACAGGATGAAGGGGGTGAGAGAGAGAGAGAGAGAGAGAGAGAGAGAGAGAGAGAGAGAGAGAGAGAGAGAGAAAAAGCANTGAAGGGGGTGAGAGAGAGAGAGAGAGAGAGAGAGAGAGAGAGAGAGAGAGAGAGAGAGAGAGAGAAGAAGCAGCCGAGAAGGTGCGATGCACCGGGGGTTGGGAGGCCTGCCAGCCCCCCGGTACCCATGCCTGCCATGTACCTGGCCACCTCTACTAAGTGAAGTATGAAAAGTCACCGAGGGCTCCAAGACTCTCCTTCCTTGACCCATCTGCCCAGAACCATCCCAAACCTTGATGCAGTGCCACCTTCCTGCCGCTACAGGAGTCACGCATTTATTTACATATTTATTTCAACCACTAACTACTTAGTAATCACCTACGACCTGTCAGGCAACAGTCTAGGTATTGGGGATACACAATCAAGAAAGGAAGTTTCTGCTTCTTGAAATGTCTTTGGTGGGGGAGGTGAGACAGGGGAGACAGAAAACCCATCAGGCAAGCGCTGGGAAGGAAAGGAAATAGGAAAAGACTGCTCTTTTAGACCAGGTGCTCAGGCGTGCGTCCTGGAGGCAGCTTTTTAGCTGAAACTGAGGGAAGCCTGGGAGCCAGCCGTGGAACAAGTGGGAGACAGGTCAGAGAGAGCTGAAAAATGCAGTTTCTGAGGACGAAGGAATTACAAGGAGGTCTGCAAGGCCGGCGGAGGCCCAGGGGTGCAGTTAAGGGATGAGGTCAGAGAGACGCCTGGATTCAGATGGCTTAAAACTTGGAGGCAAAAGACCATACTTTACTCCCCAAGAGAAGGGAAAAATCTAAACTCAAGAACAATGGGGTCATATTTAACTACCAGGAGGACGACCCCGGCATCCAGGCCTGTCTTTCTCACTGACTTCCCTTATCTGGAAACCTTGCTATTGACAGTGATAATAGTGAGTTTATGGGATAGCCATTTTGCTTCAAAGCTTCCTGAAATAACCATCAGCCATAAGCCTCACTGCTGACCTGGGGAATAGAAAGGCTACTGAGTACCACCCATTGAGAAAAATTAATGGAAATGTGAAGATATTGAATTGAAAGAGGTTTCTTGGAGCTCACCACAGTCGAAGGAGTACCACCTCTTCAGGATGAGTTCAACTTGCTGCATAATTAATTCACTTGATTTCTCAGGCTCTACCAAAGACTTCCCTGAGAAGCCCAGAGGAGAACGAGGAGCATCAAGGGTTACTTATTACTTCTTACTGGAGGTAAGGTCCAGCCTGCGGACCAGGCCTTAAACTAGGAGGGAAATGCTGACAAACTTTCAATTCTTTCCAAACCTCGGAAGTGAATGCACCACGCCTGATCTGTCTGCACTTGTGATAATGAAGCAATTCGTGGCGGCCTGTGAGGACAGCCCACAACAGGATTTGAAAGTCTTTTGTTACTACACAGGACAACATTGCATTTCCTTCTAAGGGGACTCAAATCCATAATCAAAATATTTGATCCTGATTAAAGCTACCAGCAAAGGGATGTATGTGGTGGGTGAGAGCAAAGAGGAGAGGGGGGAGTTCAATGGAAGATTATCGGGGATTTGGTGGTGTGTTGGTGAAATAACATACATTTGTAGAAGTGCAAATCCCAAGACGTATACCATTGTAGCGGCATGCAAGGGGGTGGCACCGGAGCAAGGTTCGGGATGGTTCTGGGCAGACGGGTCAGGGAAGGAGAGTCTTGGAGCCCTCGATGGCTTTTCATACTTTATTTAGTAGAGGTGGCCAGGTACATGGCAGGCATGGGTGCCTGGGGGGTGGGAGGCCTCCCAGCCCCCCGCGAATCTCACCTTCTCGGCTGCTTCTTCTCTCTATCTCTCTCTGCTGCTGCTGCTACTGCTGCTCATCCTGTCAGTTCTGTTGGTCGCAGTTCATCTGTTGGTCCTCACAGTTCTCTCTGTTGGTTGATCCTCACAGTCGGTTCTGTTGGTCGCAGTTCATCTGTTGGTCCTCACAGTTCTCTCTGTTGGTTGATCCTCACAGTGATGGGAGGGTAGAAAGATCTGATCAACCTTTACCCTACAGCATGAAGTAAATTAACATTACCTCAAGAAATACAATTTAACTAATCATTAATTATTTTCTTTAAATGTATCCATTAGCTCTTTGAAAAAAGTTGAAGTATGGTTGATATACTACCAGGGTGTGATTTATATTCATTTGTAACATCGTAAAAACTTTTGGTTGTTTCAGTTAGTGCTGGTACCCAACCACATCTAAAGGAGTAAAAATGCTGTGGTGAGGATGTGAAATTCTGATAAACCAGCAGTATGTCTTGCAAAGTAGTTCCCTTATAAACATTACCTCAACAAAAGGTATTAAAGTAAAACAGAAGTTGGGCCTCCCTGGTGGCACAGGGGTTAAAGACACAGCCCTATCAAGCTGTCACCAACCACTTAGTGATAGTGAGTTTGATCCCTGGCCAGGGAGCCAACCCACATGGGTGCAGCAGACCTCTCCTGTGCCGCTGCTCCCCTCAGCGGTGTGTTTCAGTAGATCCTACTGTTCCGCTCCCCATTCTGTTTCTGCTGAATCCTCTCACCATCTGCCCCTCTGGCCTGCACCCGAGCTCCTGTATGCATAAATAAATCTTTTTTTAAAAAAAGTAAAACAAGAGGAAATAAAGTAGTTCATTTTTTAAGAAGATGGCTATCATTTAAACCTTTGAACTTTCCAATTAAAACCTCTGGTCACCACCAAGTCTGTGGAGCTATCGGAAAGGAAGGCACTGCCTTGGATGACCTGGCATACTTTCTTCCTTTCTTTTCATTTGATGATGTATGCAAGTGGAATTTTCCTGGATCCCCAAGTATATTCTTTTTGTTTTCCCAAAGTTTTTCCATGTGTTACAGCAGCAGCTTTTATGCATGGCTGGTCTTGGCGTGCATTTTCTTTCTTGTACCTTTGTCCAGAAGAGGGTCTGTTCTAGTGTCCTCTGCAGTCACACCCATGGACTCCCACCCGAAATACTTGTCTAGAGATTTCTCTAATCAGTTCTAGAAAGACTTATCAAGGAGATTGCATCTAAAAGAGTTGAAAACTGTAAGACTCTTCATCTGGAGTTAGTTAAATGAGGTAGTGGGGGAAAAATGAGAGATCATTCCAGTCAGGGAACACTCCTAAAAAATAACAGAATCATCTGCTGGCAAACATTTGGGGAATGATCTTCTCTCTTTTCTGGTCCAAGGAAAGACCTCATCTCTGTCAACTCCTCAAGCCACCATCAAACATTTGGAGGACTCCAAGAAAGGAGAAACATTCCTACCTGTTCCTGCTCTGCTGACAGCCTCGTTTGGGAGGTGGGGGAGGAGAAGGCTTTCATTTGCTAGAAACTCGCTAGCTCCACAGAAGATGAAAGTTCACATGTGAGAGGAGCTACATGCTGCCCACCCCACTTACATGCAGTTGCCTTTGGTGCAGGTCTCACTGTGCTACTGGGAATGGTGGGGCAGAGTTGAGTGGCCAGGTGAAGCTCTCTAATCAGGACACAGGTAGGCAAAAAAGGGCTCTTATACCTATGGCCTGACTTGTATCCTAGTACTTTTGGGAAGGAGATATGGGAGACACATAGAGAGATATGTAGAGACACTTGGAAGAGATATATGGGTGAGAGATGTGTAGTGGCCAACAATGACGGCCATTCTCTTGCTGTGGTATCTCCTTCTGCTTTGAGACCTGCTTCAGAACCCTTTCCTGTGGTCCTCTACCAGAAGGTGTCTTAGATGCGTGGAAAGTTTTTGGGCCTCAATGGCCGCACTTCAGGCTGACCCTGATTGGTTGGGCATTTGCCTACAAGGGAATGGGTTAATTGGGGTATTTTGTTGGGACATTAATAGCCTCTTCTCTTTGCATATTAATTCTATTAAAGATATTTCACAATAAGAGTATCTGTCATTTGTCTTAATGTGGTAGATGGTAAGAATTGATTTCAGAGCATGCACCCCATAATTGTTGGGGTCCCTGGGCTCCCTGGATGATGCTAACATACACCCCAAAATGATTTTGCCCAGAGGTCAAAATTTATCAAAGCTGATAAATTGTGAAAGGTATTCAACTTGAAAAGTCAATACTATTCTAATTTAGTATTGAAATATTTTAGTTCAGAGTTGTATGATTTTTTTTAAAGTTTTTAATATTTTAGTCAAATAATTCATGTTCATTATGTTAAATTATGAAAAGAGAGATCAAAGAAAAAAGGATGACCTGAAGTTCAACCCCCTTAAAGTAGCCATTGTTATTTAAAATTGTTTACTCTGGAGCTTCCCTGGTGCTACCCTGCTTAGGTTGCAACACTGTGAAGCTATCAGCAGTCACTGTAGCATGAGTTTGACCCCCAGCCAGGGAGGTGATCCATGTGGTGCAGCAGACCTCTCCTGCCTCACCAGCTACTCCCCTCAGCAGTGTGTTTCACTCAGTCCACCTGTTCTGCTCCCCACTATGTTTCTGGTAAATCTTCTCATCCTCCACACTTCTGGCTTATACCCCAGATCTTGTATGCATAAATAAAAAATATTTATAAAAAATAATACTGCTGTAAATATGTAGAATATATGAGGTTTTTGTTGATTGTTTCATATAGCATGCACCCAAGAGTGGGATTGCCACCTGATATATTTTTATATATTCTTTTTTTTTTAAGATTTATTTATTTATGGATATAAGCACTGGGGTATAGGCCAGAGGTGCGGGCAGTGAGAGGATCCACCAGAGATAGAGTGTGGAGCAGAACAGGCAGACTGACTGAAGTACACTGCTGAGGGGAGCAGTGGACGAGGCAGGAGAGGTCTGCTGCACCATGTGGGTCCCTTCCGCCATGTAGGTCCCCTCCCAGGCCAGCAGCAGTGATGGAACTCATGCTGCAGTGGCTGCAGTTTACTTCATAGTGTATTGCTTGACCCACTGTGCCACGAGGGAGGCCCCTGCCAGGTTATATACTATTTCTATTTTTAATTTTTTAAGATAAATCCTGGTTGCTTTCTATAATGTTTTTCACCAGTTCACATTCCCACCAACAGTGTAATAGAGTTCCTTTTTCTCCACATCCTCTCCAGGACTTGTTGTTGGGGAGGTGTTTTTTTTTATTGTTTATATAATGTTTATATTGTGAGTCTTATGAGAAGATGAGAGACAACACCATTTTGATTAAATTCTAAAAATAACCAGGCGATTAAAAGAAGTTTCTCTCACCCATGGACTTATCTGTTATTTCCTCCTCATTGTGAGTTGAACGGTGTGACAGAGCAGAGGCAAAGAAGAATACAATCAATTCTCAAGGTATTAAGTCAAAAAGTCAAAGCCTCCACAGCATGGCAACAGCTTTGCAGATGCCCACATCATTATAGTGGAAATAACAAAGCCCAGCAAAAGTTAAAGCTGAGAGTGCCAGAAGGCCCGCCTTGGCAGCTTTCTGGGTAACAGCCCCTGGAACATAGTCAGTAACGACTTGTCCAAGGCCCCAGTGACTATGGAGAGTGAGAGCTGCTGCCAAGGAGTAGTCGAGCACAGTGCTAGGACTCATATAAGCAGCTGGAAGAGGGCCCAGGAGCAAAACACTGACAACTCTCCAACCAGTCCAGTGGAGAGATATGGCCTTGGAACCAGCATGGCGCTGGGAGAGAGGTAAATGTGCTGTGCCCCACACCATTCTGGGGTAGGTCGGTCCTGTAGAAATGCTAAGACATGCACAGGTCTGATCACTGGGGTTCCAAGCAGCAGCGCTCGGCCTCCTTGGGCACCACAGAGGACGCTTAAATGCCAAAGAGCCGTCATCACGCTCTTGCGTGCTCAAGGTCACTTGAGCACTTTTAATATGTGCCATCCACACAGATCTGTGGTGTATCTCATGGCAGTTTTATTTTTTTTTAAAAGATTTATTTATTTATGCATACAAGCACTGGGGTACAGGCCAGAGTTGTGGGGGGGGGAGGATTCACCAGAGACAGTGGGGAGCAGAACAGGCAGATCAACGGAAGTACACTGCTGAGGGGAGCAGCGGGCACAGGCTGAGGGGAGCAGGAGAGGTCTGCTGCGCCATGTGGGTTCCCTCCCTGGCCGGCAGCAGGGATCGAACTCATGCTGCAGTGGCTGCGGTCTGCTTCCTAGTGCGTTGCTTAACCCGCTGCGCCACCAGGGAGGCCTCTCATGGCAGTTTTAATCTGCATCTCTTATTAGCATGTATATGAAAAATGGTTCCAGTGGGCCCTTCAAACCATGTGTACTAACTGACCCAGGAAACACAGTAGTTACATTTGGAGAAATTATCTTAAGAAATGACCGTGTTTATTGTAAAGTTTAAGTGACAAGGGTCATCGTAAGAGTGAAACAAACAAACGGTGTCCTAAATGTAAAATAGATATCAAGGTATAAGCCAAATCTTTTCTTGTTATGGGTGACTAGATAATATAAAATTTAGTCTTTTTGTTTCCTTCAGTTTCTAAAGTTCTCTGATTTTACCTTTCGTAATTTTTATAGAGGCTATTTTTATTTTTTATATTTGTAATGGGGGCCTCCCTGGGGCGCAGTGGGTTAAGCAACACACTATGAAGCAAACCTCAGCCACTGCAGCACAAGTTCGATCCCTGCTGCCGGCCAGGGAGGGGACCCACATGGTGCAGCAGACCTCTCCTGCCTCCCCGCTGCTCCCCTCAGCAGTGTACTTCCGTTGATCTGCCTGTTCTGCTCCCCGCTCTCTGTGGTGAACCCTCTCACCGCCCACATCTCTGGTCTGTACCCCAGTGCTTGTGTGCATAAATAAATAAATCTTTAAAAATAAATAAATAAATAAATAAATTTGTGATGGGTTTGTAACAGGGTAGTCCCCTGGAAAGGGGGAAGTTCCAGAATCCTGGTTCTGCCCTAAGTGGGTGGAGCTGAGCAGGGATAAGAAGGTTCTACAGAGAGGACAGGAGGAGAGAAGGAAGGAAGAAGGAAGCAGGATGGAGAGCAGCAAGACCTGGAGGAGACACGTGGAGCAGGGGGACATGTGAAGAAGCTGTGCTTGCTTCTTGGTCTTGGACTGCTTGGAACAGATGGGGGTGACAGACCCGTGGGGAGCTTAATAATGGCAGCTTTCATCTTGATTTTGATTTTGCTCTTTTCCTCCTGGATTTGTCTGACTCTTTCTGACCCTTTTCTATGGGTCTCCACTGAAAGGTCCTTTAGACGTGTGGCAGGTTTTTGGGCCTTGCTTTGTCCAATCCTATTTGGCTGGACTTTTACCCTCAAGGAGATGGGTAACTTTAGATGCTTAACTTAGTAACAATATTCTTTGTTCTTTCTGTACTGTACCCTAATTGTATTAAAGTTCCTTTCCATTAAAGTTCTTCTGTTTGTCTTAATGCGGCGGATGGCAGAACCCATTCAGAGAGGACAGGTTTGGGGGTTCTGGGTGCCCCTCTCCCTGCCCTGTAACAGGTCCTTTCTGAGAGCAAAAGCATCTTAAAATGTTCTGTGCTCTAGGAGTAGAAGTGAAGGTCCAAGGAGAAGAATCTCATTCCAAAGGAGAAGGTTGGGGAAACGTCGAGAAGTTGAGAGTCCTCCCTGTCCTCAGACTATCTGTTCTGATATTAGGCCATGAATCCTCCAGCCCACACTCTGGCCACGAAATGAGGCCATCTGGCCACCAATGAGTCATGTGGACACACTTGTGAGAGGTAGAGAGAATTGGTGTTTGGGCAGAGAGCCTGGAAAAATGGGGGGTACTTGCCAAAAGGGAGTCCAGATTCCTTCTGAGTTTCATTGTGTTCCATTTGACCATGTCTAGGTGACCTCTTGGTCCAGTGGCGGCTGATGTAATCTTTCAATTCATTTTAAATTAGGAATTTATTTCATGAGCCTCCCTAGTGGTGCCAGGGGTTAAGCACCACACTATGAAGCATCCCTAGCTAAATGAGCTGACCCACATGGCACAGCAGACCTCTCCTGCCTCACCCGCTGCTCCCCTCAGCAGTGTGTTTCAGTCACTCTGCCTGTTCTGCTCCCCACTGTCTCTAGTGAATCCTCTCACCCCCCCCCCCCCCACACCTCTGGCCTGTACCCAAGTTATTGTATGCATAAAAAAATAAATCTTTTTAAAAAAGAATNCCCCCCCCCCCCCCCCCACACCTCTGGCCTGTACCCAAGTTATTGTATGCATAAAAAAATAAATCTTTTTAAAAAAGAATTGAAAAGTAGCGTGGATGAACCCTGAGAAAACACTAGGGGGCAGCATTTCATAGCGTAGTACATGAACAACGCTGACAATGTTTTCAGTAAAACTACCATGATAGAGAATGGAACTTACAGAGAGCAAGTATTTTATTTAATGAAGAAACAGAAGTCCAAGGAAGTTATTCAGTCACTTTACCTCTCCTTACATCATAGAGGTCAAGAATGGCAAGACACTGATGCCAAATTTTATTTTCCTGCTACTGATTAAGCATTTCTCCATTCCATATTGTCACAGTGGTCTTCTGGACTAAAGGTCACCTTCGTGTGCTGAAAATGGCAGCTTTATCACTAAAATAAACACGGCTGAAGGCTCCATTTATTGTGAACACAAGAGGGTCTAAATGTGCAGCATCTGCTCTGAAGGTGAGTGGTGAGGTTTGAGTAAATGAGGAACCCACTTCCAGAGCAGAAGTCAGTTCCCGATGTAATTATGTGCTGATTTTTCACACAAAGGAAGCCTTGAGGGACTATGGACTGTGACCTCTTGAAATCTGTTTTTTTTTTTTTTTTTAAAAAAAAAACATTATACACACAAGAGCAGGGGTGCAGGACAGAGTCGTGGGAGGTGAGAGGATTCAGCAGAGACAGAGTGGGGAGCAGAACAGGCAGATCTACCGAAATACACTGCTGAGGGGAGCAGCGGGCGAGGCAGGAGAGGTCTGCCTTGGGTTTCCTCCCTGGCTAGGAATCGACTTCATGCAGCTGTGCTGCTGATGCTTCACAGTGGGGCGCTCAACCCGCCCCCAACCACCAGGGAGGCCCTGAAATCTGGTTTTCAAATGTTAAAGTTGTGCATTTGCATCTCCTCAACTCCAGTGTTACTGCATTCACTGACACAGGATTGGGGGTGGTTTCATGAAGCTTCAGGATAGTGGAGGTAGTGCATTTGCCCTTGGAGGCAGACAGTAAAATTGGGCTTTTGGGGAAGAGAATTCGAAGACTGGCTCCAGCCTTCAGCTACAGAGCACATCACCATATCAAGAGTAGGCCTGGTAGACAAATGCAGAGTTCTGATAGTATAGAAAAGCCACCTTACCTGCCCGTGATGTCAGCACATGAGGCTTCTTGCTCTTTGGGGCTGGAATGTCAGATAAGTAAGAGGAAAGTTCCCTTGAATAACTAAAGGGATTGTGGGAAGTGAAAGAAAGCCAGTAGGAGGTTGTCGTGTTCAGAGGTGTGTCCTGACTTCCCCTTTCCAGGTGAACCAATAACTTGGAGAAGTCAGTAGTGTTACAGGCCACCCTAACATAAAGTGGGTTTGCCCGACTGGGTCCTCACCCGTGCACTCAAAAGGCACTTGTAATGCCCCACTGCAGGCACACACGACACAGGTTAGTAAAGGGTTTTATTTACAAGGGAAGGGGAAATAGCGTAGTGAATAACACAAGGGGAAGAGAGGGACACAGAACCGTAAATGTCCTACCAGTTCCCCGGAGCTGGAACCCAACGGTGCGCTGAGAGCTGACTCCCAAGGAAAAGGACCCCCCAAGGCCCACGTGTCTGTTTTTATACTCCACCTGGCTGCTTAACTCCACCCTCAGGTCCCAGTGATCCGCTCTTCGATAATGACCTTATGGGATTTGTAGTTCTTGGATCTTGTAGGTCTGGAGTGGGGGCCGAAGTCCATAACCTATTTGTGTAACCCATTCAGGAGGACCTTTCTTCCCTAACAGTAGGAAAAAAGACTTCTTTCTACCTTTCCCTCTCAGCTGAGTGATGTCACTTCTCCAGCTGCCCACGTGGTTGTTCACTGGGGTTGGTAGAAGGAGGTCTTGACATTGAACTTTCTCCTTCAGGTCTCTGTTGAAGGGACCAGGGATCTTGAAGCCTCAGGAAGGTTTGGAAGGAGACAACTGGAGACCCTGCTGAGCTACCCCACACCTGCTGTGGCAAAAGATGAGGTTGCTGGAAGGTGAAGCCCAAGGGTGAATGGGCAGGCCAGACAACTAGCTGAGAGATGAGATGTAAGCTCCAAGTTCTGTACAACCAGAGAGAGGCAGAGGGATACTAACACAGCCAAGGTGGTGCCCAGGCCAGGCAGGAAGAAGGTCAATTACAAATGACAGCAGCTACAGCCCCTCCCACTTGGGATAAACTCCTAAGTTGCAAGTAAGACAGTTTTGCTCCCTTCCTTTCCTAAGGTGCCTGTTATCCTAGCTCTCCTTTGCTACTTGATCTGTGGAAGAAATATTGCTGGACAATGGACTGCAGATGCCTCCCCAGTCGGAGTTTAGCCTAAGTGCAATTAACATACCAATGCAGGTGCAGTTAGCAAGTCAGATTCCTGGCCCAGTCTCAAGTCAGATTCCTGGCCCAGTCTTAGCACCCCCACACAGAACTGCAGATCACAGGTCAGGCAAGTCGTGTCCTTGAACAGTTAGCTCCCTGCAAAACTCCCCCTTTCCTCTGTGTCTAGCCTTCAAACATAGGGTTTGTATGGTTTTTTAACCCATCTAGCAATATAGAGATAGTAAAGTATAAAGGGAGCTCCCAGCCTTTGTTTGGGGCCCAGATTTTCAGAGAAAGATCCGTGTCTGGGTCCATATGCATATGGGTGGTGCCAGGAAGGGGCACAGAGCAAGTTCTGGATGATTCTAGCAGACAGGGGTAAAGGAAGGAGTCTTGGAGCCCTCGGTGGCTTTTTAGTTTTATTTACAGAGGCGGGCAGGTACATGGCAGGCAGGGGTGCCAGAGGGCTCCAAGATTCCCTTCCCTGACCCATCTGCCCAAAACCATCCCGAACCTGCCCAGAGTTCCACCCCTTCCTGCCGCTACAGAAGGGATTTAGTGTTAATTCGATTTATCAATGGTAAATTGGCCGCACCTCCAGGGTTCAAATACCATCTCTGCCACTTACCATGTGACTTTGGGACAGTTGTCTGTTCCTTACTTAGCATTCTCACCTATATAATGAGGATGACTCCACCTACCCCACAGGGTTGTGAGCATTAAAAGAAGCAGAATGAGATAAGCCATGTAAGTGTTGTTTTTTGTTTGAAGCATAGAGAGGACAATAAATGCTACCTCTTCATTGGTTTATGGTTTTAACTTGCTAAAAGTGTAAGAATATAATGACTAGAAATCAGCACATTCTCACACCCAGATGTTACTGGTACAGAATCATATTTAATTTCTATTTGTTGGTAGAGATCCTAAAACCTAACCTATTCAGTAGCCACACATGGATTTAAGGGTTCACTGCAGCCTCATCTCCAGGAGGAAGGCATGCCAAGTTCTGGGGTAAATGCCTGAGCAGCCGTTCTCATGAGCAAGTCTAAAGTGACCAGTTAAAGGGCATGGCTGTCAAAACCTTGCCTTTCAGTAAATACACAGCTGCAGCTCTCACCAGATTCTGACCCTTTCAAGCAGAGACTAGCAATACGTGGTGGAGAGGGGCTGTGGGCCCACACAGGTATGCTGTTTTGCAAGGGCAAATGTCTTGTTCCATTTTTTTTCAGACACTCATAGGAACCAACTGTGTTAGGAGCCTGCAGTCTGCACAAACCCTCCCCACCCACTCCCACCCCCTACTAGTCTCAGTTCTGCATTTTCCTGCATCCACCTGTCATTTAGGCATGTAAGTTTATGAGCGCTATAAAAAACGGTCTGTGTGGATTAGAACCCACCTGAATTTCTGCCACTGGTCTTCTCACTGCAGAAAGCCTATCACTCGTCCCTCGTCACAAACAATCTAAATACATGGGTAAGCCACCACTTCCCAGACCTGCCTCGCTCACCTCTTCACAGCTCACTTCAACTCTCCATCCACACAGTGTGGCGCTCAGCAGATGGGAGGAGGCTCCAGGAGTCTTTTCAGTGTCTCTCGCCTTTTTAAATAGGCCAAAGTACTTGTCTCTTTTCAGCTTTCGAATGATGACTCTTGATTCAGACTTGTCCTAAATAAGCAGTAAGGCAATGGGCAGATGCAAGCCTCAGGCATCTTCTGAATCATGGGGAAGGTGTATGCACAAAGGCACCCAACCATTGGGGCTGGGTGGGAGAAACTTCTGGATTTTAGGATCTCTGTCTTTGCTTCCATGTTCTTTCACGTAAAGCAGGAACTTCAAGTGACACTGCTTTAATTCCTACGCTGAGGTCATCATAAGCCAGGAAAAGGTCCTTAAAACCAAACTCATGGGCACAGAAGATTGTAGGGGGCAGGATGGCATGAGGCAGCATCTCTGTGATTCGGGCAGATGGTTAAAGGAGTCCTGGTGCCTGGGGCCTCCCTGGTGGTGCAGTGGGTTAAGCAACGCACTATGAAGCAAACCGCAGCCACTGCAGCATGAGTTTGATCCCTGCTGCCCGGCCAGGGAGGGACCCACATGGTGCAGCAGACCTCTCCTGCTGTGCCCGCTGCTCCCCTCAGCAGTGTACTTTCGTTGATCTGCCTGTTCTGCTCCCCGCTCTCTGTGGTGAATCATCTCACCCTTCCCGCCCCCCACACCTCTGGCCTGTACCCCAGTGCTTGTATGCATAAATAATAAATAAATTTAAAAAAAAAAAAAGGAGTCCTGGTGCCCTTGGAGACTTTTTCAGGGTTTTCTTGCTCTTTCGGCATCAGAGGTGACCAGATCCACGGCCAACAGGGAAACTGGGGGCCAGGAGACTGGCCAGCCTCCTAGCCTCCCGCAAATCTTCACTTCCTTTTCTGTCTCTGCTCTTCTGTTGCTCCCACTTCTGCCACTGCTTTGCTGCTCTTCTGCTGCTGCCTCTGGCGTCCCTGTGATGCTGCCTTGTCTCTCGGCGCAGACGCACTCAGGAAGGCACCCTTGCACCCCACCCAGGTTCCCACCATCAGGCATGCGTGCACGACCACAGGGGTCTCTCATCGATCCTAATGGCGGGAGGGTGGAAAAACCTGATCATTTCCATTTACCCTACAAAGATTTAGACATTTTTTTCTGTCTTTGCACAACTGTATTCAATCACATATTCCCAGTTTAAGAATTCCAGCAGTTGTCCTCCCTGGTGGCACAATGGGTTAAGCAAGGCACTGTGAAGCAAATGGCAGCCACTGCAGCATCAGTTCGATCCCTGCCTCTAGCCGGGAAGGTGACCCACATGGTGCAGCAGACCTCTCCTGCCTCTTCCACTACTCCCCTCAGCAGCGTGTTTCAGTAGATCTGCTTGTTCTGTTCCCCACTCTGTCTTTGGTGGATCCTCTCACCCCCCCCCCCATATCTCTGATCTGTACCCCAGGTCTTGTATGCATGGATAAATCTTTTTTTAAAAAAAAAAAAGAATTCCAGCAATTGTACTGTCTCAGGAGTTTGTCATTTCCTTTTCGTTTGTGTTTTGCTGTTTTCTTGCTGTGTTTGCTCTGCAACCAGGAGTGAGATGTGTTAACAGGAAGACAAAAGGACAGAAAAGCATTGGTCTAAATAGTTGTGATACCTTGTCATTTCTCAGCTGGGACACATGGTGGTGTCTCCCACCACGGCTTCCCAAGCCTCATTTCCTTCCTGTAGCAAGTAGATTGTAAACATCCGAAAGGATGTTGTGGTGCCGCAAAGGCATGGGTCAGGTTCTCCATGATCCGAGCAGATGGGTCAAGGAGGAGGCCTGGAGCCCTCGGTGGCTTTTTCAGGCTTTTATTACAGCAGTATATCAGAGGTGACCAGGACATGGCAGGCAGGGGGCCAGGGGCAGGGGGCGGGCAGGAGGCTGGCAGGCCCCCTAGCCCCCTTGCATCTTCAATCTCTGAGTTCTTTCTTTTCTCCTCTGCTGCTTTTCTCTCTCCTCTTTCCTTCTCTGCTTAGTCTTTCTGTGCTTTCTTCTGTTCTCTCTCTCTGCCTCCCTCTTTTCTTCCTTCTATTTCTCCTCGTGTCCTCGTGACGTCGCCCTTCTACACCCCGTGTCTCAGCCCAGGTGTGCCCACCTGTGCGTGCCCACACCCTCCTTGAGGTGCTGCTGTCGGGCATGCGTGCAGGACCGTGGGTGTCCACCATCGACACCAGTGGCGGGAGGGTGGGAAAGCCTGACACTTGCCATTTACCCTACAGCTGTGAACCTGGCAAGTTGGATGACACACCTGGCTGGAGCTGAGCACAGCAAGCGACTGACTTGAGTGTGGGCCTGGGCAAAGGTTAGCTTGCTGCCTGCCCTTTGGCCCTCGTCGCTCTCCAGCCACGTAACCCCTAGGACACAGCCCCTGTGTGACCGTCGCACCTGGAATCCTCGCCACCTGAGACATCCACGGCCTGGGGAGCCCTGCGAGACGCCTGGCACTAAGACACGTCGCAAGTTCAACTTTGGTGGGGGTACTTTGAAGTGGCCTTTCCCCTTCCTTGTGTGTTAGTATAAATAAGATTGTCTTTGCAGGTCAACACTTGGCTGAAGCTTGCTTCTTGCTAGCGACACTTTCTACGGAAGTAGAATCAAGTAATATTTTTTAGTCCATGTAGGGTAAATGGAAGTTATCAGGTCTCCTGCCATTAGCATTAGTGATAGACCCCTGTGGGCCTGCATGCATGGTGGGCACCTGGAGTAGGGTGTGTGTGTGTGTGTGTCTGTGTGTGTGGGTGTACACACACACACCTGAGCCAAGAGACTGGGTATATAAGGGCGGTATCATGGGGAAGCCAGCAGCAGTAGCAGAGGAGAGTTGCTCAGCGGAAGTAGCAGCACCAGTAGCAGCATCAGTAGAGAGCCCAGAGAGAGTGAAGATGCACCAGGGGCTGGGAGGCCTGCCAGCTTCCTGGCCCTCTGACCTCCTCGCCACTTGTGTACCTGGTTGCTGCACCACAAATGATGTAGAAAGATCAATAAAACCCTGAAAAAGCCACAGAGGGCTCCAGGACTCCTCCTTTACCTGTCTGCCCAGATCATAGACACCCTTCCCGGTGCCATCATGCCTCTTGCAGTCCATTACCTTGTGCTAAGTGTTTTGGTTGCCTGGCAGAGTCTAGAGAAAAAGCCTTGCAAGGCAAGTGTAAGGGAGCATCAGGAACAGCTTGTGGCCTGACCTCCAGGGGGCGCCACTCTTCAGCATTCTGTGACTGTGCCCCCAACAGGTGCATATATGTAAAAGCATGGCCTACATGAGCAGGCTTTAAAAAACGTGGTGTTATAAATGAAAAGACAAGGACAAATTGGGGACACTTGGTGGGGAGGGAAGAGGGAGAGGGTTGAGGGCAGACGGGAGCATGGGGGACTGAGGTGATGGTGCATTGGTGATATGGTGATGGGGACTATATGGGGATTACAATTGATGTCAAATATATATAAATAAAAAAATAAAGTAATCAGAAAATGCCATGTTTTAGAATTTTATTAAAAAATTTAAAAAAATAAAAAACACGGTGTTACCTATCTACCTGTGTTAAATAGATACAGTCTGTCCACTCCATGTAATTTCCTTCTGAGGGCTCTGCAAGATCATTTAGTTCAGATCTGCTATTTTAAAGATGAGGATAGGAGGCCTAAAGAGATGAAGCTGCAAGAGGTTTTAGCGCTTCTGATAGTGCTTTGAAAATGACAAAGCCTCACGGAAATGCAAAATAGTGATCTTATCGCAGCACAGATGAAGTGTGGTGTGCAGGGCTGAGGCTTTGTCAAACTTAGTTTCCTATGTTGCCTCTGCCACGTAAGAGCTGGCCTTGTCTCTTTAAGCCTCTGTTTCCTTAGCTGTAAAAGGAGGATCATATTCCTTATCTCATATTTTCTTGATGAGCAACTGAGATAACGAATGTAAAGTGCTTAGTACAATGCCTGGCCCATAATATTTGCAGATAAATCATTTGTTGTCAATATAATATCAGATGACTTGTTTTAAAAATTGCAAGCAGGGGCCTCCCTGGTGGCTCAAGGGGTTAAAGCATAGCAGTATGAAGCTGTCAGCAGCCACTGCAGCATAAGTTCGATCTCTGGCTAGGGAACTGACCCACATGGCACAGCAGACCTTTCCTGCCTCGCCCGCTGCTCCCCTCAGCAGTGCATTTCAGTCGATCTGCCTGTTCTGCTCCCCACACTGTCTCTGGTGAATCCTCTCACCTACCACACCTCTGGCCTACACCCCAGTTCTTGTATGCATAAGTAAATCTTTTAAAATAAACAAATAACTAATCATTGCAAGCAAAAAACACTTCCTAGGATTGGGAAGAGTCAGGATTTAGTGAAGAACAAGGTTTGTCAACTGCAGCCCAACTGAGATTGGGAGTCAGGTTATTCTTTGCAGGTGGAGGGGTAATGGGCTAAGTACAGGTAGATGCTTAGAAAAGGTATTTGAAGTATTAGCCAAAAAATACAGATCAGGGCAGCTGGCCATTGGCATTAGTGACATTTGGGGCTGAATGTGCTTTGTGGTGGGTGACAGTCTCATGTGCTCTAGGCTGCTACCCAATAGAGGCTACCAGCTCCCAGTTATGATGTTCAAATATGTCTCCAGACTTTGTCATATATCCCCTGGGGGCAAAATCAGTCACAATGAAGAGCCACTGGTGTAAAACCTGTGCTTAGAGAGTTTTGGATGATTTCTTCCCAGTAAACAATGAAACAGGTTAACCACTCTGAGAGAAAGGTATCTTTTTGAATTTCCTCATCTTATGCGTGATGTTGCCGGCCTACTGTTTGTTTGACCTACTGGAATAAATCCTCCTTGAAGGGACAGTGTTTCTGGTTGTGCCTCCAGGGTCTATTTCGCCAACCACAGAGCTGCCGCTCAATAAAATATCTTGAATGACTAAATGAAAGGGGTTTTCTCGTCCCTTCTGACTAGCTAATGGGCACAATGATTTCTCTGATCTGTATCTGACCCAGGATCAATGGGTTAACTAGGTTTGTGGAAGATATCTCCTTTCTCTACCCTCTCCTCATGTCTAAAGTAAAAAAGATTCCCTTAAGAGAGTCTGTTCTTGGGGTCTCCCTGGTGGCACAGGGGTTAAGCACTGCACTATGAAGCATCTGCAGCCACTGCAGCACAACTTTGACCCTGGCCAGGGAGGGGACGCACATGGCACAGCAGACCTCTCCTGCCTCACCCGCTGCTCCCCTCAGCAGTATATTTCAGTAGAACTGCCTGTTCTGTCCCCGCTCTGGTGATCTTCTCACCCCATCCCATACCTCTGGCCTGTACCTCAGCGCTTGCGTGCATAAATAAATAAATATTTTTAAAAAGAGAGTCTGTCCTTGTAAAACAGTAAGTTCTCCTCCAAAGCATAAATCTTCAGGCAGGACTTTGAAAGCACAAAAGAGGTCCCAATTTTTAGGGTCAGTCATGAAGAACCAGGGCCCAGCACAACGAGCCTCTTTCAAGTAAACAGAGAGAACGAGAACAGCAGGATCCAGAGAAGCGTCAAATGCCCCCACACAAGTAAGGACAGATTTGGGGAGAGCACTGAATTTCAGACATCACACAGAGATGACAAATCATGGTGGATCGGATGCCAGTCCCCTCCTCCTGTTTGTGATTGTGGTCTGTCCCCCAGGAACAATAATATTTTTGTGTTCAAGGTCACTCTGCCTTTGCTATTTCTCCCACATGCTGGTTGAATGAATTGAAGAAAGTGTATGCCCTCTCTTCTGCTCACAAACCATGCCGTTCACTTACTGGTCTTGCCATTCTGCAGGAACTCACAGACACACAATGACCCTCCTGTTTTGTCCCACTCTCTCTTTAGATATTCCCCAGGAAGCACATACTTTTCTAAGTATCCTGACAGTTGTAAACAACATTTCTCTTATATGTAAAGTCTCATCAGTTGAGTGAACTCTTGTGATTTTTGCTGGTGTCCACTCAAAGTCACCATGTTGGATTCCCTGCATCCAACAGCTGAACACCATCTGTGCCCATGGCTTCCTGGGCCCCACCTCAATTCGTTTTTTCCCCTCACACACATCTCAGCTTTGCTATTGTGAATAAATGTCATTTCTATCTTCCTTTTCTAGCAACTTTGAAGCCCCTATTTTCATGCCTCTTTTCTTCATCTGTCCCTTTTTTTAAAAAAAGATTTATTTATTTATGCATACAAGCACTGGGGTACAGGCCAGAGGTGTGGGGGGGGTGCGGTGAGAGGATTCACCACAGAGAGCGGGGAGCAGAACAGGCAGATCAACCGAAGTACACTGCTGAGGGGAGCAGCGGGCACAGTAGGAGAAGTCTGCCACGCCATGTGGGTCCCCTCCCTGGCCGGCAGCAGGGATCGAACTGGTGCTGCAGTGGCTGCGGTTTGCTTCATAGTGTGTTGCTTAATCCACTGCGCCACCAGGGAGGCCCTGTCCCTTTCTTTGTCCTGGGACAAACAGCATTCATCTTTCCTTCTGTACCAACATAGTCTCTGGGATTTCCCAACAGTCAACAGTAAAGAAGGGATTGTCTTGATAACCCTACAGAAATGAGTGAACTTGAATAGACATCCTCAAAGGAGAATACCCAAATGACTAATAAACACGGAAATGTGCTAAGTTTCATTGGCTTCCCGTGAAGTGCAAATTAAAATTATGATACACTAAGACCACACGCTCATAACTGAGAATGGAAAATACCAAGTGTTGATTTTAATATTCATGCACTGCAAATAGCAGCATGATTTGGTACAACCATTTTGGAAATCTGTTTGGCAGTATCTTCTAAAGTTAAATATAAGCAATTCTCTACAACTGTTTATGCCTCTCCAAAAACTTTCTAGAATGTTGTGGTGCCATTCTTAATTGCCTCAAACTAGAATTACTAAAATGTCAGAGTTAAAAAAATAAACTAATACAGTCTCACCATAGAATATGTAGCAATGGGAATGAATTAACTATAATCTCATGTACCAACATAAATGAACCTCACGAAATAGTGAGAAATAGCAATGAGACACAAAAAGAGTCTGTACTATAAGATACCATTTATAGAAAGACTAAAGTATATAAAATAAAGCTATCTTGCTAGGGCGCAAGGCCTATCTTGCTAGGGCCACTTGCTGGTGGCGCAGTGGGTTAAGCAACACACTATGAAGCAAACTGCAGCCACTGCAGCATGAGTTCGATACCAACGGCCCGCCAGGGAGGGGACCCACATGGCGCAGCAGACCTCTCCTGCCTCGCCCGCTGCTCCCCTCAGCCAGTGTGTTTCAGTCTGCCTGCCTGTTCTGTTCCCCACTCTGTGTCTGGTGAATCCTCTCACCTCCTGCCACTCTTGCCTGTACCCCAGCTCTTGTATGCATAAATAAATAAATCTTTAAAAAAACAAAAGAACCAGAATTGTTCTATTTTGAACAATGAAAGAAAAGAGAAGAAACCCTGAAAGAACAAATGAACAGCCTGGCACGCAATATGTACACCGACCACAAACCAGAATAAAAATAATCCTATCACTCCTCGTAATTCGTTTCTTTACCTGGACTCTGACACGGTCATCTTGACATGTTTCATTAGCTACTTCCCCTCAACCAGATGTTTGTTTCTTCACACTGATTCGTTCCAAGAGTCTCCGATGATTTGCCCAGATACTCACAGCCAGAAAGAGACATTTCACCTAAAATAGCCCATCATGGAATCTCCATTTACCACATGTGGCTCCCAAGCCGGGGCTCAGCTTCCAGCATTTCCAACTTTACTGGCTGCTTGAGAAGGGCAGGTCTTGCAGCGACATTCCATTGTTCAGCAGGCAGCGGATAGCCCAGCCACTCCAGTGGGGCTTAGGCTGAGCTGCTTTCTAATTTATTAGTGTAAAGGCTGCAGTTTTCTGGAAAGCACAGGGAGTTGAAGAGCTCTCTCCAGTAAACACTGTGTTCCCTGCTGTGGCAAAAGGCGCATTGCGAAATCACATTCCTCTGGGCCTCAATCTCTACCCTGCCTCTGGGCTAAGTCTCTTCCTTCCCTGGGGGAGGAAGGGCCCAGTCAGCCAAGCAGCCTTCCACATTTTGATTCACTCTTTCCCCCAGGGGAAAGGTTGGGTTGGGGACAAGCAGTTTGCTGATGAGTTTCAGCCACCACAAGATCCTCTGCTAGGTGGAGAATCAGCCCAGGATGGTAGAAGGTAGCATCTCTTTCTGCTCCAGGTTTCATCATCAGTGGTTGTGATTTCTAACAATGGGGCTAGAACAGGAGGCAGCAGCAATAGGACTAGAGACTTGGCAGAGCTCTGGTGGAAGGGAAGTCTATCTCTGCCAATCCTCTTTCTTCTTTCTTCTTTTTTTTTTTAAAGATTTATTTATTTATGCACACAAGCACTGTGGTACAGGCCAGAGGTGCGGGGAATGAGAGGATTCACCAGAGGCAGAGTAGGGAGCAGAGCAGGCAGATCGACTGAAACACACTGCCGAGGGGAGCAGTGGGTGAGGCAGGAGAGGTCTGCTGTGCCATGTGGGTCAGCTCCCTGCTTGGGGATCCAACTCTGCTTCAGTGCTTCAGTGCTGCAGTGGCTGCAGACAGCTTCAAAGTGCTGCAACTTAACCCCTTGAGCCACGAGGGACGCCCCTCTTAGTCTTTGTTTCACTGCCCCTGTCCAAGTTCTCTTGGAATTTACTCTCCTGATTAGCCTTAAAATTTTTTTCTTTTATTAAAATATTTTAAAATTTACATATACTTGCCATTAATTGTAATCCCCATGTATTCCCCATCACCATCTCACCAGTGCACCAT
>JAGFMF010011709.1:13825406-13835749 GCA_019455555.1 Galemys pyrenaicus
TGCTCCCTGCTCTCTGTGGTGAATCCTCTCACCCCCCACACCTCTGGCCTGTACCCCAGTGCTTGTATGCATAAATAAATAAATCTTTAAAAAAAATTCACTTACTTATGCACACAAGAGCTGGGGTGTAGGCCAGAGGTGCTGGGGATGGGTGGTGGTAGTGGGGTGGTGGTGAGAGGATTCACCAGGCAGAGCGGGAGCAGAACAGGCAGATCGACTGAAACACACCGCTGAGGGGAGCAGCGGCCAGGCAGGAGAGGTCTGCTCCCTGACCAGGGATTGAACTCCTGCTGCAGTGGCTGCAGATAGCGTCATAGTTATATACTTTAACCCTTTGCGCCACTAGGGAGGCCCAGATACCTGATTTTTAAAATCTGGTTCTTGATCTTCACTTGCTCTATGTATTAGACAACTTAGACTCTTCCAAGTTTTTTTTCAAAAGATTTATTTGTTTATGCATACGAGAACTGACGTACAGGCCAGAGGTATGGGGAGTGAGAGGATTCACCAGAGACAGAGTGGGGAACAGAACATGCAGATTGATTGAAATGCACTCCTGAGGGAGCAGTGGGTGAGACTGGAGAGGTCTGCTGTGCCATGTGGGTCCCCTCCTTGACCCGGGATCAAACTCCTGCTGCAGTGGCTGCAGATGTTTCATAGTGTGGTGCTTAACCCCTTGCACCACCTGGGAGGCCCCTAGACTCTTCCAATTTTACCTAATCACCTTATTCTGGTCTTGAGACTATTTACTCCACACTTCACCAATGGTTGTACCGTAGACCACAGATTCCATCAGAAAACTGGAGGGCTGAGGGACCCTTAGTTTCATGAACTCCCACTCATTTGCCTATTCTTGCATTATCCTCCAAATCCAAAATCCTGAATGAGAGTATTGATTTAACCTGAGTCTGGGCACAAAGGGGAATGAACACAGAAGACCAGGAAAGCATTTAATAGTGTGTATCTCCTAACACTATTCAGCAGTTTTATGACTGTTTGCGTGTCTTCGCTAATGAACTTCTTGGGTGAGTTTTTTAAACACATGTGACTGGTACTCTAAAAAATTGGAGATGAGGTGGTTGATCTTTATGGAATAATCATGGACCCCAAATCTGACCATCATTAATGATAAGAGTTAATCTTTATATATTTATATATGTGTCTGTATTTCATTATCATGACACAGATTGTTGGCTGGTTTATATAAGAAATTTTGGGGAATTTTCTGCTATGCTCATTCTTTTGCCTTAAGTCCACAATTCTGGGTCCTCTCCAGCAGGGCTGCCTCCTTGGCCAGCACAAGTTAAACTGTTGCCTGCACGTGTCCTCCTATGTTCTAGTCTCCAGTTTGAGCAGCTCTTCCTGGTGCTGTCACTGTGCAGCTGCCCCACTCCCCTCTTTTAGATTTTGGTCTCATAATTCATTTTCCTGCTTATGGCACATCGTACATTCTGAGCTTCCAGCACTGCTGCTTTAGCTTTTCCTTTTGGTTTTCTTCTTTCACCATTAAGTCCTTGGCTAGCAAAGCATTCGATCTAATTTGGCCTCTGTACTTTATCATTTACTCTTGCAGAAGGTACCTCCACTGGTTCACCCCAAACTGATGAAGGATACAGTCAACAAAAGTACTGGTTCTGAAATCAGCTCTGTCCAGTCTGTCCCAGCTCTGCTATCATGGTCGTTGCAAACCTGGGATTTAATATCCTAGCAGAATGATGCCCTGGAACTTTCCAAAGTCTTCACACACAGACTTTCAAATTTGTTTATTTTATTTTTAAAGATTTTTTTTTAAATACCAGAACCGGGGTACAGGCCAGAGGTATGGAGGGTAAGAGGATTCACCAGAGATACAGTGGGGAACAGAACAGGCAGATTGACTGAAAAACACTGCTGAGGGGAGCAGCGGGTGAGGCAGGAGAGGTCTGCTGCGCCATGTGGGTCCCCTCCCTGGCCGGCGGCAGGGATCAAACTTGTGCTGCAGTGACTGCGGATAGCTTCATAGTGCTTTGCTTAATCCCTTGTGCCACCAGGGAGGCCCAGACTAGCAAAAATGTTTCATGTGTGAATATTTATTTCTGCCTTATTTGGTAGTTATTTGTTTCCAAATAACTAAAATCATATTTATTTTTTGGTTCTTCAACACCCTGTATTCATCAGGGTAACATCATACAATAGCAATAAAACTCCAGATCTTATAGATTTAAATAATAATAAAAACTTATTTTCTGCTCACATCATAGCCTGAAGTGAGCCAGGATGCTCTCCTCCACAGATGACTCAGGGATCCAAGCTCCCTACATTCATGTGCTTCCTTTATTGCAGAATTCTTCTCTTAAAGCTCCATGAAGAGAGAGAGAGGCTGTGTAAGATTTCACAGGATTTTATGGTCTTGGAAATAGTACATATAATTATTACCCACATACTTTTGGCCAGAATTAAGTCACACTGTCCCACACAGATCAAGGGAAAACTTGCATTTTGGACAATGGAAAATACCCATTTTCTATGTGCACAGGAAGGGGATGCAGGATTAGTGAGTGCTATCTAGCCAGTCTTCATAATCATATTTATTTCCCTCTTGCTGTGTGCTGAAAATAAAACCGCAGTGACATTATAGACTTATCGTAGTAAGTAAAATGATATGAAAGGCCTTCCTGGTGGCATAGGGGTTAAGTCTCAGCACTATTACGTTCTCACCTCTGCACCCTGAGTTCAATCCCCAGCCGACCTACATATGGCATATGTAGGTAGCCGACCTACATATGGCACAGCAGACCTCTCCTGTTTGCCTGCTGCTCTCCTTGGGACTGTATTTCAGTAGATCTGCCTATTCTGCTTCCCACTCTATTTCCGGTGAATCCTCTAACCCCCTGCACCTCACACCCTAGTTCTTATATGCACAAATGAATAAATCTTAAAAAGAAAAAAACAAAACAAAACCAATATGAAGCATGCATATACCTCACAATAAGCTCTTTTACGGGCTATCTCACCTAATTTATCACTCAAAACAACCTCATGAGGTGTTACAAGGATTAAATAAGAAAAATGTTGTGGAAATTTATTTTACTTCTTATGCACCTCACATTCCACAGGGCAACTGCCACGTTAGAAGATAAAAATAGCACCCTGGTATCATCTTTAGTTCACACATTTGCAGTCGAACCCTCTTGTTATGGAGTTAGGTGATAGGAGCATGAGGCCTGCCAAGAGGGTCTGCTAGGTTCTTCAAGGATAAGACAAACTGCAGGAGGAGAGTTCACATATAGCTGACAGTTATAAAGTTTTCAAGACAAGTCTGCTTAATTTAACTTGGTGTGATGTATGATCTGATTCCCCAAAAATGTTCAGATAGACCTTTCCCAAGATGTCCAGAGTAAGCCTTTTCCAATGAGCGTCAGTTGCCTTAGTAACTGGAACTAAGGTCAACTGATGCCTGTGAATCTCAGAAGAAACTGCTACATAATCTTTAAAAAATTGATGTTTACCTAGGTTTAGGGGCATCTCCAGATTAATCCTTTTATAGGAGAATCTAATTTAAGACCGATCAAACAGGGGGCCTCCTTGGTGGCACAAGGGGTTAAGCACTGCACTATGAAGCATTCACAGCCACTGCAGCACGAGTTCGATCCCTGCCACCGTCCAGGGAGGGGACCCACATGGCACAGCAGACCTCTCCTGCCTCGCCCGCTGCTCCCCTCAGCAGTGTGTTTCAGTCAGTCTGCCTGTTCTGTTCTGTTCCTGGCTCTGGCTCTGGTGAATCCTCTCAATTCCCTGGACTCTGGCCTGTACCCCAGCTCTTGTATGCATAAATAAATAAATCTTTAAAAAAAAGGTAGATCAAACATCTCGAGGCAAGGTTTTGTCTTGTAAAGACATCCCTTTCATCCTGTGAAACTCCACTCTCTCCCTTGATGACCAGCATCACCTGATAGAGAATAGAAGGACGTTCAGGAAGATACTGGTCCTAAGAAAAGATGTGGTTCTGTCTGTATGTTGTTCTGTCTCCTAACATATATTCTGCCCTGCCTAGATTGTGACTGGCTCCATCCCTGACTTCACACTCTACAACAGCTCTGGCATTTGCCTCCCAGTGCATCCTTCGGTTGCTAGAGGCTGATCTTTGGCCCTATCCCTGATTGTCAACCTAAGTGGATCCAACAGATACAGCCTCTCCACATGGGTCTCCTGTGCTCCTTCCGCTCTCTAACTTCACACGCACGCTCATGTTCATTATGCTTGCCCCAGCCAGCATCCCAGAAATAGGTTCAGCATTCATTAAGTGCTAGAAGTGGCTGCTAGAAGCTGATAAGGAGAAACAAGTTTTAAGTAAAAATGGGGAAGGAAAGAGTAAGAGAGAGGGTAAGTCAGTTAGTGGTTAAGGGAACGAAAGGCCAGAGAATCAAAAGGAAATTGCCTTAATTTGAATTCGAACAGCAAAAATTTTATGAAAGGTTTACTTGAACTCAGTCTAGAGTCTAGACACTTACTATAAAGAAACAGCATCAAGAAAGAAGAGTATTGAATGAAGAGCTTGGCAAGCACTATTTTTATTTTTTGCAATAAAATTCCTTTAGGGCACAAGGGTTATGAGTGTGGTAACCCTGCAGGGACATGAGAGGCGGTCTCTGTTCATGCAAGGAGTGGTCTCAGCCCTCACTGAGCCCTCTGATTGTCTGACCCAATCAGACAGGCCAGACAAACCAATGCGTGCATTGTTTCTTGACTGCTCTTTTTCATATTAAGATGTTGACATCATCCAATGACATCCACAGCCCTGCTGTTGTGAACAGAAGCTATTTCCAAGGAGTAAGAAGAGGGGACGCCAGCCAGTGGTTAAAGTGGCCTGAAAGAGATGCAGGCCTTGTGTTCCTCCTCCATTTGGGTGGAGCTATGGTCAGGAAGCCCCTAGCAATTAAGTACACTGTGTTAAAGTGTCAGTACACATAGTCATTGAGTTTTCTTGTTCTGTACACTAATGAAGTTGGGCTATGAACAGCCATTTTTCTCCTAATGAAACTCTACACTATAGTCTAAATTAGCTCAGCTACTAAGGGAAACTTCAAGACCCCAAAAACATGTTCTTATTTCTACACTTGATCTAAGTTAAGCCACAAGGCTGAGAAGTGATAACACGTTCCATTTCTAAGTGAAAAGTCTAACATACACTTCCCTTGGAGAATTTCTAATTCTTCAAGAATGAAGAATTTGTCAAGACTTAAAAGACAGCACTAACACACATAGTCTGCATGAACTTTTCTTTTCCTTCAAATTTCTGTGTGTGCATGTGCCTGTGTTGTATGCTTGCATGCATGCTTGTGTGAGTACAAATACATCACAGATTGTGGCTCTGTAACTTACTTGTTCTGTATGAACAGTTTGTAGGGGAGGTAGAGCAAAACTTAAGATTCAGTTAAATGAAACTATGTGAGATTCATTAAAAAGTAGTTACTTGCATTTGAAAGTGGTTGCTTGGGCCGATGTGCATAAAATAAATAAAAGCACTTAGTAATGTTTGTAAACCACTTGGCATGTGTATAGCAATATAATAACTATCATTTATTAATAACTATCATTGTTGTCATTAAAAAAAAAATCTAGGTGTCTGGGATTCTAGGGATTTACCTTGATTCTTATATATGTCCTGAAAGAAGGGTGTGCCTTAGTCTCCCCTAGGTCTTGCTGTCAGCTACTTCCTTCCCTCTAAGCTCTAAGCAGCCAGACTGAAGGTCTCCTGTGCTCCAGCAGGTGTCAGTCTGGCCTTACTAGAAAAGCTGGAAAAACAGAAGCTTTAACAGCCTGATTCCAGGGATGAATGAAAAGGTGGGTGGAGTATCTTTCTTGGATGTCATCTAAGAAAGGAGACAGGAAATAAGAGGGAGGCATCAGGAAGGCTTCTATTTACATTAACCGAAAGTTTACCATGCTCTAGGTACTTATTAGTTACTTTTGGGTCACTGACCTATCAGGATTAGTATTCAACAAAGTAATAGGGCACATCTATTAATATTGAGTGGATGAAATCAAATGAATATATGAAAACAAAAGTATTTGGGTGCTTGCTTCTAGAAGAACATTTGAGAAAGAAGCTGGAAAAATAGTCACTACATGTCTAGTTTTGGAGCAAAGGAAATCTGCAGAATGAACAAAATGATAGGCAGAGAGGTTGAGAACAAAGAGGAAAGTTGGGAAACGTGCTGTCTGTCTGAGGAGAGCAAGCTCATCATGGCAGCCAGTATGGAAGAGGGAAGAGGAAGGAGCCCTAGACTATCACCAGGGAATGGTGTGTTCTCCTACAGCATCAAAAAAGTGGAGTGCTCCCAGGCCCTCCCTGGTGGCACAAGGGGCTAAGGCGCAGCACTATGAGGCTATCTGCAGCCACTGCAGTAGAAGTTCAATCCCTGACCAGGAAGGTGACCCACATGGCGCAGCAGACCTCTCCTCTCTCACCCGCTGCTCCTCCCAGCAGTGTATTTCAGTAGATTTGCCTGTTCTGCTCCCCACTCTGTCTCTGGTGAAGCTTCCCATTCCCACACCTTCGGCCTGTACCCCAGTTCTTGAATGCATAAATAAGTAAATCTTAAACAACAACAACAAAAAGTACTGCTCTCCAGGAGCAAGTTCTGGCTCTAGATGCTTCTCTGCCACTGTGTATATATTTATGACCTTGTGCTCTTGCACAAACTGGATGGTCAAAGGAGGCGGAGATTAGAAGTCAGTGACTGAGTTCCAACCCCAGATGCATCGTCTGGCCACTGCCTCATGCCACAGGGTTTACCTCCCTAGACAACTGGGTTCATTGCCTATAAAATGAGGATTTTATTAGAGCTTGCTTCATGGGGTTTTGTCTTCAAGGATTAAATGAGATAATTTATAGATAATATTTATTGGAGTAGCTTGCCTGTAGTTAGAATGCCATGTGTATTAGCTACTATTTTTTTCCTTAAGACTTTCTCTAGCAGGAAAATGACAGAGTAAACCAGCAAATTGAAAGGTCTTTACAAATTAAAAAAAAAAAAAAAAGATCTGGTTCCATACATTTGTTTCCATTTATGTAATAAGATGGGAATGTTGGCAAGATAGGGAATCTGTTGTCTAAACAAGAAGGAAAGCAAAGAAGGTAGTTGGGGAAATACACATATATTTTAAGCATTAGATGCTTTATGCTACCTTCTCCCATTGCATTTCAAGCAAGGAAAGCACCAGTAATAGTTTTCACATCTGATTGAGCTCAGACTGACCGAAAGAAAATCTGAAAATATAGGGGCTTCTAACAGACTGGCTAGTCTGGTATTGGCAGACTCTGTTCTCGTTTAGAGCTCGCTGCAATTGTTTTTCCCTTTTTCTGTTAAAGAGCAGACCTGGGAGCCTCCATGCTTAATAATTAACTAACCTTGATGTTCCCATGGTCCATGGGTTTCCCAAGTCAAGACTAAGGGCAAATATTCTACTTCTTCACCTTTCACTCTGGCAGAAACATCCAGCTCTTTCAAAATCTGGGCTTGTCTTCCAGTTTGGCTGTACTCAGAGACACATTTTCAATGTCGAGCTAACAACAAATGTCCTTCTTCTCTCTTCCTTTCCTCTCCTCGCTGTTCTATGTACCCTACAGCTGACCACTTGGGCTGGATCTCAGTAGGTGTCACTATTTACCCTCCTAAGTTTGTATTATGAATTAGCTTTTGTGGATTCAGGCATTTCAGACTTCAGGAAGAAATGAGTTTAATATTTAACTACGAGGGAGAAAAAGGGGCATTTAGAATAACATGTGGAGTGCCAGCAGGCAGAGAGAGGTCACATAGGCAGAATGACATTCAAGAAAAGTTGTCTGCTCCTGGATGCAAAAACACTACATGCATTGGGCCAAGTTCCTTACATAGCACTCCTTTATTTGCTCAGTGTTTGTAAAATGCCCACAGCCCGCAGCGGCCTCTGCTTCCTCCCCCTGCCTGCAGAGCTAGTGCTAACAGAAGCTCAGTGTGGTGGTTTTGTTTACACAGCTCCAGCATGAAACTTTTAAATCTGTAGACTTAGACATTGCCTACAAAAGACAAAGGGAATGATGTCTCAATCGAGGTGTGCTCAGAGAAGGAACCTCCTTTATAATCAAGACTAGGTCTCCAATATACTTCGAGAAAAATCTGCCACCCCCAAATATATCTTTTTGGCAATGGATGAATTTCATGAAAGGGTCTCTGAAGGCTGAGTGGAGGTTACTTTTGAAAAACATATTTACATACAAACTTTTGTAAGGGCATGTGTAGTTAAGACCTAATCTCCTTACCTTCTTTTCAAGGGAGAAGGCAAAAATTAACCTGCATTCCTTTGTCTACCTTGCCTTCCCTGTAAGCTCCTTAACTGACCTTCTCTTTCTTTGTGTCCATTCCCCCCACCCCACCCCAAATTTCTCTGTGTTGGCTAAGCATTTAAGATGGTGCTTAAAACTTCATGAGTGAGGGCCTCCCTGGTGGCGCAGTGGGTTAAGCAACACACTATGAAGCAAACCGCAGCCGCTGCTGCATGAATTCAATCCCTGCTGCCAGCCAGGCAGGGGACCCACATGGTGCAGCGACCTCTCCTGCTGTGCCCACTGCTCCCCTCAGCAGTGTACTTCCGTTGATCTGCCTGTTCTGCTCCCCGCTTTCTGTGGTGAATCCTCTCACCCCCCCCCATATCTCTGGCCTGTACCCCAGTGCTTGTATGCATAAATAAATAAATCTTTAAAAAAAAAAACTTCATGAGTGAGTTAGTTAGGCTGGGTCTTTCCCATATATACAGGAGGTATAAATGTTGTTATTAAACTTCTGGTTGACTTTTTTGTCTTACCTATCTGATGCTTATATGACCAGTCTAGCGGAATACAGAACGGTCTGAATGAACTCTTCTACACCCCGACAATACCCGGAGAAATAGTGTTTGCCATGGCACAGAAGGCAGAACAGTTGAGTAAAATGTCTTGGAGCCTGATCAGGTGGTAAATAGGCAATACTATGCAATTTTGTGGAAATATTTTATATGAAATCTTGAGTTCATGTTTGGTAAATCATTTACATATAATATTTAGCTTTAAAAACTAGGTAGCTGGGTAAGAGAGGAATCTAGTGCAAAGTTGTTTTGGCTGATTTCCAACTCCCAGCCACAAATGAACAGCTTTATCTGCCCGCTTGTGAGTCTTCTTGCTCCTTAGTAACCTGAGCAGTATGGTAAAGATGACTGCATGGTAGTTTCTTTTGAAGTACTCAATTGCATATAGAGTTGCTCATATATATTTCCAATCGTGCTATTATTTAGTCATATGATAATTAAAATAACTAAATCATATACTGTTAATGAAGGTATATGTATATAGATGTTATTCATAAACAATCATAGGGACAAATATGAGTTTTTGAAATAATCAGCATGACAGTAATAATAATGATCATGACAATAGCTCAAAAGTTATTTTTGGAGCACTTCCTATAAGCCATGAACTGTCCCAAGAACTTTAAATTTTCGATATAGACAATGAGGATGTTATACAATTTAAAAATGTGAAGGGCCTCCCTGGTGGCACAAGGGGTTAAGGTGCAGCACCATGAAGCTATATGCAGCATGAGTTTGATCTCTGGCCAGGGAGGGACCCACATGGCATGGCAGACCTCTCCTGTCTCGCCCGCTGCTCCCCTCAACAGTGTATTTCAGTAGATCTGCCTGTTCTGCTCCCCACTCTGTCTCTGGTAACTCCTTTCATCCCCCGCACCTCTGGCCTGTACCCCAGCTCTTGTCTGCATAAATAAATCTTAAAAAAATAAAAATGTGAAAGCAAGGCACAGAGAGATGTGCTGAAAAGAGCAATGACTGAGCATTTCTGGGGTGTGGGTTCCAGTCTTCAGTATATAGTATTTGACTTGAGCTTTGGGGTACGTCAGAACTTCCTTAGAGTTCATTTTCTGTTTAGTGGGCAGAGAAACAAGAGCAACACCAATTGCTGATTTTTTATTATGGGTCAGGCACAAGAACAAGCATTTTACATGCATTATCTCATTAACCCTCAGAGTAGTAAGTAGTGTTAACCTCGGTTTACAGATAAAGAAACCGATGCCTAGAGCAGCTTAGCAACTGGATGTGTTTCTAAGTGTTAGAACTGGAATTTGAATCTGGGTCTGTATGTCTCCACAGTTCATGCTCTTATACGCTGAACTTTCCTGCCTTGGTCCCTTTAAAACAGCTGTACCTTTGGCCTGCAGTACTCTTCATTCAGATTTCACCAGGTTCAATTCCATTTTGCTTTCAATGTGCATTTTCTTTTCTTTTTTTTTTTTTTTTTAGATTTATTTATTCATACATACAAGCACTGGGGT
>JAGFMF010011709.1:13835975-13876272 GCA_019455555.1 Galemys pyrenaicus
CCCTCCCTGGCCGGCAGCAGGGATCGAACTCGTGCTGCAGTGGCTGTGGTCTGCTTCATAGTGTGTTGCTTAACCCACTGCGCCACCAGGGAGGCCCTCAATGTGCATTTTCAAAAACCGGCTCCCAGTGGCTTTTGCTCCGGGTTGTTGTATTATATACCTGCAGGGGGCGCTGTTCACACAGCTAGTAATGTGAATGGTGAATTACTGGCGTTGAGTGATATGGCAATTTCGTTTTCACTGATCACCCCAATGAAATCCTGGTCTATCATCCTATTTGGTTTCATTTACTGTTAGCATTTAATCCCTATCTTAGGTGAACTCTTATTTATATAACTTTACTGTGTCTCTCAAGAATATGTAAACTTCAGGGCCTCCCTGGTGGCGCAGCGGGTTGAGCGCTACACTGTGAAGCACGTGCGGCACAGCAGCACAAATTCAATGCCTGGCCAGGGAGGGGACCCACATGGCGCAGCAGACCTCTCCTGCCTCACAGCTCCCCTCAGCAGTGTGTTTCAATCTGCCTGTTCTGCTCCCCACTCTGTCTCTGTTGAATGCTCGCACCTCCCGCGACTCTGGCCTGTACCCCAGCTCTTGTATGCATAAACAAATCAAGAATATGTAAACTTCATAAGATCAAAGACATCTAGTACTTAATTGTGATTTGTCAGAGACTTGGGGTCAGTTCCGCAGCAGGTGCCCCATAGATTATTTCTTGGATGTTCTTGAATATTTTATACTGATCCCTCACCAAGATCACAAAGTTGATGTAGGGTAAGACAGTAGGAGCTGCATTAAAACATTGATATATTGTTAGGGACACAGATGCTTCTTATATTTTCTGTGCTTTCAATTTTATGAACTTTACAGAAAATTAGGGGTCAGCATCATTGGCCAAATAGACAATTATTTGACAGAAACTTTAAAAATCTCAAAATACTTCATGTTGGAGAAGATACTGATCAACACATTTCATATTTATATTTCAAATGCACATACATTGCAAAGTTCAAGCACTGCAGAAGTGTTAGATGTGACCGCATGAGGCTAGCACTTGTGTTTCTCATGACTCAGCAATTCCCCTCAGTGGATCCTATGAGACCTCTTCACTCATGCCCAGGAGATGGCATGAGAATCACAGTGACAAAGACAATAACCATGGTAACAAACTAACTGCCCACTGACAATACAAAATACAATTTGTGCTCTGGAAAGTTAGGAAGTTGTGAAAAATTAATTCTAACTATACATAAAAATCTAGAAAAATCATACTAATACACTCATGAAATTAAACCACACCAAACAATTATTAAGATCAAAAAGAACACGAGGATGGTAAAGGTACCATTCAATTGTCATTACCTTGGGTAAGGGACTGGGAAGAATACAATTAAATATGAGTTGTCAGATTTCAGGTTCTTGGATTGGATGGTGGTTTGTGGCATTAAACCACCTGCTTCAACAACATGGTTTCATATTTCCCCTTCTCTGTGGAGGTAAGATTTCTAAGAGGCAGGGCCAAAGATGACGCCCTTAAAAGATGACCTGGATCCTGGGTCATGCCTAGTTTTTGGGAACCTACCTGTAGTTTCCAGCAAACACAAGTTCTCAGTGAAGTTTCTTGAAGAAATGAGTAAATAAACGAGAACTATATAAAGTTATTTTGGTTAATATTGAGTATAGTGGGAATAACCTCTCACCCCTATATTTCACCTTGCCCTCTGCAAATGCTGAATTATGTAACTGATTTCTTAATTAGTTAAAAAGAAAAAATTTCCCACTGTGGTAAACAACCACACAGGATTTTGCAGTGTAGACTATTTCCTAACATTCATCAACATGCAATGAGTAGAGAAAAACAATCCCAAATCAAATACAATAAAGAAAAACTTTTTAATGCACTTTTGTTTTCAAGCAAAAGAGATCGAGAAAACATCCATCATTAAGTAGTTTTACAAATGGCACTTTGGGCTACATTGGAGAATTAGAGGAGTCTTGTGTGTTCTCAGGTCAGTAGATCATCTTCACAACCCTCTCTTAGGATCAACAAATAGCTAATTTGTTCTAAAAGTTAGGAAAAGCTAAAATGCTAAAGTCTTTGTTTTAGATTTTTAACATTTATTTCATGCTCTATGATCTATTTTCACATGATAATTTTAAGCACTGGCTACAAATTTTAAGAAGGGGAGAAAATAAATTTCAACCAAATTTAAAATCAAGCACATATTTTAAACACATATATTAGCGCAGATGACAATACCATATGCTAACTTTGATGATGAACTTCATTTTGGCACACTGCAGATTTGTCTTTTTGGTATTTAACTGAAGAAAGACATTACACTTGAAAGTCTACCTTAAATGAGCAAAACCATTGTTGACGGCATCAGTAGACTAAACATTCAATAAAACTGAAATGTTCTAGATTGACTTGATCATTTATAATCAAAATGAAACAGGATCGATCTTCAATAGAAGAGAATAACTAATATCCTTAGTTAAAACAGATCCTAAAAGTAGATTATTTTCACAATATATAAGAAAGAAAGAAGTATTTGGAAACATGAAACTATTTTGAACTGAAAACAGTGATTTTCAAATCAGTTACTACTCCAATGGATTTTATAGGATCGTCTGAAGTTGATCACATCTAATCTACCTAAACATGGCTATCTTCAAGTTATCCCTTTCTCAACTAGTCCCTTTATCAGTTTATACAATTATTTAGGTTACTAATAAAACATCCGATAGTAATGCCAAGCCAAAAGGCAACTGCATTTTTCCTCTACAGCAGAATTAACAAACATGGCTTTTAAATTTACACTGAATTCACATACTATGCCAGGAAACAAAACCGACTTTCAGCTCCATCACCAAAACTTACACAAACACCTAGAAATTAAAAAGTATGCTGTGAGAACAAAGCAAGTCATTGCAGAGATTCTTGATGAGTTAAACCTTACATATAATATACACACAGACACAGACATGAAATAAAAGCTCTTAGAAATATTGCTTATTGCTAACTTAGACTACTTCTTGGTGCTACATTTAAGAAGAAGATTTTTTAATTGCTAAAGCAACTGTTGAAATATTACACAACATATTTATTCTTTTAAGTGATATGACTTAATCACCCAAGTCTTGAATCCATTTAGATCATTTGCCCTTGACCTTCACAGGGTCAGGCCACCATCTGCATGGAATGATTCCACAAAAGTCCACAGCCTATTATCACTACAACCCCCTTCACTGTGCACGGCTCTGCTCTAACTACAGCCTCCCTCGAGAGCATGAGTCACCTGCAGTTTCCTCACCGAGATTAGACTGCCCTATGCTCTCTTAGGCTCTATTTTAGGGTTTTCTGACTTCGAAGTTGTCAAGAAGCACTAGGCTTCATTCACAGCTTCACACTGGACTCACTACCCAGAGGTTGGTCAGTGACTTGCATTTAGATAGCTTAAGTATTTCTGTAACCAGACCATATTTGGACATTTATTAAAAAATGTGAGTACCTAGATTAAAAATGGCCATACATTCTTTGCAGAATGCACACATCCTCCCACAAAACAGTAGTCTTGTTTCCTCATCTCTTGGTTCTGGGCTACTTTTGTGATTTTGCCATCAAATTGCTGCAGCAGTAATCTTCAAAGCAGGCTTGGGGGACCCCTGCTTGAAACCATCCAAGTCAATCCCCAGCTGACCTGCTCTTTGACCACAGAAGTGTGTGTGAACCCAGTCAGCGCCGGGTGGAGGAAAGAGGATCCTCCTGGCAGAATTCTACCTGAACTGCTCACCCCTTGGGTCCCCAGCAAATAACCAGTGTTGGTATAAGCAGCACATTTGGGGGATGGTTTTGGAAGAGCAATGGGCTCATGGTCCCCTTCTACTGCCAGGAACTGCTAGGTGAAGGGCTGCTGTGGTTGTTGAGACCGGGACAGTGTCTGTTCTGCAGATGCAGCTACGGGGATGGACGTGCGAGAACCATCTCAGAACCAGGGGTGCTGTGGCCCCAGAGAACTGGCACCCCATGGTCCCTGGGAACCTAGAGAAGGGGTATCAATTCCAGAGCCAGGGATCTGGCAAAGGTTTCTCAGGAGGGGATAACATCTACTATTCCATGCAAAGAAGGATATTCCGGGGAGGAGGAACTCCAAGTGCAACGGCTAGGGGAACTACATGGGTCTCCCTGGGGAGCAGGAACACTTTCATTACTTTTCTTCAGCTTTATTGAAGTATAATTGATAATTAAAATGTAAGCTATTTAAAGTACACATGTGGTGATTACAGGGAGCATTCATTTTAATTATAGTATGACAGTATGAGAGGTAGGCTGGAGGGGCAGCTAAGGCCAAGCTCTAGACCGTAAGTAGAATTCTCTGGTATCTGGCCTTTAAAATGAGGGTAATGGCAGCTAAGGAAGCAAACAGTTCCTCCCTCCACTTCTTCCTCCCTTTCTTATCTCTCTTCCCCACCCTCTTCTACTGCTCTTTCCCATTACCTTTCTCCTTTTCTCCCCTTATTCCTTTTTTCCTTCCTTCCTTCTCCCCCTTTCTTCCTTCCTCCTTTCCTTCTTCCTTCCTCCCTTCACCTCAATATTCATTTTCTCAAAGACTTCATATACTCTCTGAATCAGAGAAATCTCACGGGCAGGGAGCTGTGTAGAGCAGATAGACAGGTGCCCTCTGGTGCTGAGATTGCCAAAGGGACAGGGTATTAGCCAGGGACCCTGAGAAGGAGCATTAGGACATGAGTAAAATGTACAAGCAACACGTGAGAAGAAGCCACCACTCCAAAGGCGTGTCTGCGCTGTCAGTGAATGAATACCTGGGGGCAGAAAGCACTCAAGACTCAGCTCTTAAAGATGTTTAAAAAATAACTTAAAAAGCTGAATGGTCAGGTTTCCCACTTACTGCTTGTTTGGCCTTGAGTATAAGCTCTTCAGGAGTCAGTCTCCTTAGTTGTGAAGTGAGGATAATAAGCACGTGGACTCTACAGGTTATAGAGGGTAAGTAACATGTAGTTTTAGCACAGCATCTAGTACAGCAAAAGCCTCCACAGGAGGCCCCTAAATGGGAATAGGAGTGGGCAAAGTGGGGTAACATGGGCTTTAGCATGACATAAACCCATGTTTGAATCCAGGTTCTGTCGTGTGGTAATTCTTGCAAGGGTGTGAACTTAGAAGTCATTTGCAGCCTTGCTCAGATTTTATTTCCGTATCTGAAAAAGGGGGTGATGATACTGACCCCACAGGCTTGTGCTGAGGTTTAAAGAAGATCCTATATGCTAAGTGCCTTAGCACAGAGACTGGAGAAGAGTATAAATGCACATACATACAGAGGCGATGATCTTTTCAAATGTAATCTTGGACAGTCTCGATTACTTCAAAATCCTATTCTCTGACTAAAACTACAAATCAGAAAGGCTGGATCACCCAAAACACAGACGTCACACCTTTAGCACAGTCTGTCCATTCTACCAGTACCAACACATTATGATAACCTATCACAAAAATGGCTGAGGTACAACATTCATATGTTCTTTTAACACATAAGTCAGAACGCATTATTTAAATTACGAGGGATTTGGCATTCTCCAATACCCTAATTTGGCACTCTGAAGAATTCTCTCTATAAACTACATTCCCCAAATGCATTTTTCCTAGACTAAAAAACAAACAAAATACAAATATGCATATAGACAAATGAGCTAAAAAGTCATCAGAGTGATTTGGGGGAAAATTAATCCCTCCAAATAAGCAGCATTTCATGTAATCAGAATGTGGTACATGAGAAAGCTAGTAGAAATTCAGGCCAATTAGGCAATTTAGAGTTTCAAGTTTTGCCATATATGGGCCAAGTTCTAGAATATTTCACTTAAAAAGGGACAACTTCAAAGTGAAATCTTGCCAGAAGGCTTGACTTCGAATTTACACGTGTATATACAACCTTCTCTGATTTGACATTTATCTCAGAATAATTCTAGAAAGCTGCTGCAGTAAATTGATGAAACCAAATGATTTAGCCCCAGAAAGAGAAAATAGCACAAACCATTTTAAATATTTTTTCCCTATCTGCCCAACCCATATCATCATAAAGTTTTTGTTTTTTAATTAACACCATCACTGAAAACATTTTAAAAGTTGATATGAAAGGCAGGAATTAAGAAAGTAATTTTTTTGATGGCTTTTAAGCACTTGGGTGCTTTAAAACCTTCTGCAAAGTCTTCCTGAAATTAGTTTGGATTTCTTTTGCTTTAATTTGAAGCTTGGTGAACTCTGTATCTTCTAATAAACAGCTCATCTTGGTGAGAGGCCAACTCAAAGGCCAGTTTACTAGTCTGCTGACTCCTAAGGAGATTGGAGCAGGCGATTGGGCTAGAGGAGCTTTTCAACAATTTCCTGTGTACTTAAGATTAAAAAAAAAAGCAATGGAGGAGACCTACCAAGAAGTCAAGTAAGGTGATTCCACCATGTAAGAAAACTCTGTTTCTCCATTTTTTTCCTACACTGACAAAAGTTGTGTTTTTCTTTTTCTTTTTGCAAAGTGCATTACCCGGGTCTTCCACCTTCAAACAGTGTATGCAACTTAGATTAAGATGTGGATGTGCAGAGAAAACGCTTGTCTGTCCACAGCCGGCCAGAGGGAGGTCTTGGTCTTGCACTGCCCTGAGCTGCCCTGGCCATTCGGGGAGCCGGGGTGCGCCTGCTCAGCACTCCAGCTCCTCCATCACCTCCATGACAATTGTCCGTGGACCCGTCAGAATCAGATTGCTCACGGTCCGGTAGTCCACGTGCAGCACGTTGAGTCCGTTGACGGAAACCACGAACTGGCACACCTGTCGGAGAGAGAATGGGGTGTCCATTACGGTCCTGCTTCTTCATAATTCTCTGATCAAGACAGTGAGTATCTGTGCTAGGTAGCTTCATTTTCATTTTAAAAACTTGTATTTATTTATGCATACAAGAACTGCAGGGAGTGAGAGGATTCACGAGAGACAGAGTGGGGAGCAGAACAGGCAGATGTACTTAAATACACCACTAAGGGAGCAGCGGGCAAGACAGGAGAGGTCTGCTGTGCTATGTGGGTCCCCTCCCTGTCCAGGGATCGAACTCGGGCCTCAGTGACTGATAACTTGATAGCACTGAGACTTTACCCCCTGCGCCACTGAGAGACCCTATTTATAGATTTCTGACGTAACGAGATGGAATGTGACTACAGGTAGTACAAGAGCTTTTCAAAATGTAGTCGCTCTAAATGGAGGTTATTTTTAGTAATACATTGTTATTTAGCACCTTCCAATATATACTTTTTAAAGATTTATTTATTCATATAAGATCTGGGGTGTAGGCCAGAGGTGTGGGGGTATATGTGTATGAGAGGATTCACCAGAGACAGAGTGGGGAGCAGAACAGGCAGACTGACTGCAATACAATCCTGAGGGGAGCAGTGGACGAGGCAGGAGAGGTCTGCTGCGCCATGCGGATCTCCTCCCTGGTCGGGAATCGAACTCATGCTGCAGTGGCTGTGGTTGCTTCACAGTGTGGTGCTTAACCCACTGCGCCACCAAGGAGGCCTCCCCCAATATATTTCTTTAAATGATGTTTTAACCCTTCAGTTGCTGAGTACTGCTGTGTTCCAGTATAATGAAATACAGACCCCTGGGCCAAGAAGCAGGGAGGGGCAGAAGGGACTCAGCCTCATTGTGGTGTATTTTTGAGGCTACGTGGCTCAGTTACTGAGCCTCAGCTGACTGGCCTGTCTCCTGACTCAGCATTAAAGGTTTGTCAAAGACACTGAAGGCTCCAAAATTCTTTTTGTCTGTGAGAACTGACAATGAACCTACCTAGCCTGGGCTGGTTGCCAACATCTACCAGTCAATTTCTTTTTTTCTTACGATACCTGGTTTCTGTCATTGTCATCCCACAATTTTCAACACGGTTCTTATGAACCAGTTAAAATCTGAGAGGTTTGATGATTTGTTCAAGGTCACATTTAAGCTCCATAGCATACCACAATCCCCATAATACAAATGTATAAATACACACACACGTGCAAGTTCTGAGGCATACATACAATAATGGAAGATGAATGTTTTTCTCTTTGCTTTAACTGTTAATTATAAACAGTTTAGGTCTACTGAAGTATCTTATGATGCCACTGATTTTTTGGTACTTCCAACTTCATAAAGTTAACCTTCATGAAGGTTAAGTTTGCTATTTGTGTCACTTAAAATCCTCAACAACATTTACTTAGATATCTATTTAAGAATTTTTTTCCTTGAATGCTGGGGGGAAAAAAACAAGCTTTGCAAACACTTATCAGGCTTACAGTCAAGGTAGTATTTTTAGAGTCAAGCTGTTAAGCAAGACGTCATCTCTCTCTAAGTGGTCCCAACATCTGCTGTGGTGCCCGCAGTTCCAATCTCCTGTTACTAAAAATATGCAAACTGATCGAAAGATGCAGGTATTACTAGGTAAAGTACTCAGGTCTAATGGACTTGGGATTAGCATCTATGGTGCACTGTGTTCTGCGAATCCACACACTTTATGAGTAACCACAGGAGGCACGCAGCCTTAAGGAAATGATTTCTCTGCTGTGCAAAAAAGCACACGTTCACACACACACGCACACTGGAAACATGTGACCACCTCCAGGTGGACGGAGCTTAGGTACGCATTACCTTCTACCTGGATGGAGATACCCAGAGGCCACTCATTACAAGGGAATGACAATCAAGTGAGATTGAGATGCTTTTCTTCCACTTACAATTGTCTTTAGTAGCTATGTGTTCAAAGATTTTGTCACAATTCTATCATTTCCCCAGCACACAGAAAGGGGTCAATTATGACCTCGTGTAGTTGCTTTAATCTCCTCTCCTCTGCAAAGGTAGCACCTTCACCTTCTCAATCAGGGATCTACAAGACAGTCTCCTTCATGAAAAGGAAGAACAAAATCTTCACAGGTCATACTAAGCCTAGATGAGTGATCTCTCTGAGCAAGATGGCAGGAAGAGAAGTCCGGATGCCAAAGTTGGTCTGGTAAGGGTTAACAGGAAGAGGGAGGCAGGACTGAGGGCATTTCAGGGTGTGATGGGGTGGAATAAATACGTAGGCTGAATGCCTGCCTGCCTCTTGATAAGGAGCCAAACTAACTAACCAATCTTGTGTCTAATTGCTCTCCCTGTACCAGTCCTGGCAGATGTACATAACCCTCCAGACAGACGGAGTGCCCATGCCATTGTGCAAGCGCACATTCGTTTTGTACAATGGAGTTCCGGCATAATTATTCACTTGTTTCATCCGAAGTGGGAGCGAGCCCAAAAGAAACACTATACCTGTGATTGCTTAAGTGTCTTTTCACTGCCATGGGAATCTACATTCACCAAGATCCTTGCTTCTCTGAAACAGCTGCACTCACATGAATGCTACTGTGGTTCCTTTTCCCTCTCTCTTGCTGATCTTTTTTTTTTTTTAAGATTTATTTATTTATGCATAAAAGAACTGGGGTACAGGCCAGAGGTGGGGGGGGGTGAGAGGATTCACCACAGAGAGCAGGGAACAGAACAGGCAGATCAACAGAAGTACACTGCTGAGGGGAGCAGTGGGCACAGCCGGAGAGGTCTGCTATGCCATGTGGGTCCCTCCCTGGCCGGCAGCAGGGATCGAACTGGTGCTGCAGTGGTTGCAGTTTGCTTCACAGTGTGTTGCTTAACACACTGCGCCACCAGGGAGGCCCCCTCTTGCTGATCTTGAAGGAGAAAGAAGCATTGGAGGTAAGGCTGCATCTTTCCCCCGACACAGGACATTTAGCAAGACAGAGACCATGAGAGATAAAATCTTTGAGACAGAAAGATAAACACAGGAAATAATCAGGAGGAGCTAAGTCCTGGTTGATGGGGTATGGAACTCCTCTTATTCAAATGCTACAGAAAGCAGAACCAAGATGTGAAATAGCGAGCAATACTTACATTCTTTCCTTTTTTAAGGTTTATTTTATTTATTTATGAACTGGGGTGTATGCCAGAGGTGAAAGGAGGAGAGGACTGACCAGAGATAGTGGGGAGCAGCGAGACAGGAGAGTTGTGCTGCGCCATGTGGGTTAGCTCCCTGGTGGGGGACTGAACTCATGCTGAAATGGCTGGCCATTGCTTGATAGCACTGAGACTTTCCCCCATGCAACATCAGGGAGGTCCAATACTTACATTCTTAGCTAACACACACCCATGTATTCCAGATATTACCCAGATGAAGCTCCATTAATTGCTTGAATACTACTTATGATAAGCAAGGCCTCATTAATGAGGATGCTTTTACGCCATTTGCAAGCTGGAAATTTCAGGGATGCATTTAGTTAACATTATTTAAGCCATTTCATTGTTCAGTTGCTTGTGTGAAAAGCACATCCAAATATAAAAAGCAACTCTCAAACTGTAGTGCAAATATGACTCACCTTTAGGAGCTTGTTGAAATGTGAATAGTCAGATCTCATCAAAGACCTACCAAATCAAACTCTTCCAGGCTGGGTCCTAAGAATCTGTATTTTCACTGAGCATATCAGGGGATTCTGATTTAGCTCTACATGAAGAAACAGCGCTATAAATATTCTGCCAAAAATTTTTCTATTAAACTTTATTTTAAATGCTTATCCCAGGGACCTCCCTGGTGGTGAAAGGGGTTAGCTCTCTGAAGCTATCCACAGCCACTGTAGCATGAGTTCGATCCCAGGCAAGTGAGGTGACCCACATGGCACAGCAGACCTCTCCTACCTCATCCACTGCTCCCTCCAGCGTGGATTTCAGAAGATCTGCCTGTTCTGTTCCTCATTCTTTCTGGTGAATCCTCTCACCCCCACCCCCACCTCTGGCCTGTACCCCAGGTCCTGTATGCATAAATAAATAAATCTTTAAAAATAATGAAATAAATGCTTATCCCATACCTCTCAGTATAATAACAATGCATTCTATAGCCATGAGCATTCACAGCCTCAAGTGCGAGAGAGGAAGCTGACATCTCTGTTGTAGTATAATTATTACTTTATAGTCTATTTCACTTTTAGAGCTAAGTTTTGCTATCTTTTAGACGTCCAGCTTAATAACAGCAATGCAGAAAACGTTCATGTTTAGAACTATCAGGGGAGAGAATATTCAAGTTGCTCAAGACACAAAACCAAAAATAACAAGACCGTTGCCACATTAGACCACACACACTTAAAAATCATATGTGAGCGCATCAACTTTCAGTTTTGATGTGCAAAATACACACCACTGTCAACCTGCTTAGAATGAGGCTTGTGGCTTTTTTCATAGAGTATCAAAAGGAGAGAAGGTTGAGGGTAAACCACAGCAGTGAATATCCCAAGCAGTTTAAAAAAAATATAAAGATGCTTAAGTTCGTAGTTTAGAAAGAAGAAAGTGATATTTTGATCGTTTTTATTTCTTTAACCCTTGCTCCTAATCATATAATATGACTTTCCTAACCTGACATTAGAGACTGAAACAACAGTGTAAGTATTTAAATAAAGTACTTTATGTATTTATGCATACAAGAGCTGGGACACAGGCCAGAGGTGTGAGGGGTGAGAGGACTCATCAGAGACAGAGTGGGGAGCAGAACAGGCAGATGGACTGAAATACACTGCTGAGGGGAGCAGCGGGCAAGACAGGAGAGGTCTGCTGTGCCACATGGGTTTCCTCCCTGGCCTGGGATTGAACTCGTGCTGCAGTGGCTGCAGATGCTTCATTGTGCTGCACTCAAACTGCTGTGCCACCAGGGAGGCTCCAAAGTACTTTCTTTGTACGGCTGACTTGCTACTTCTCTTTTCTATATCCACGCCCATGAAAACCTAGCTTTTGGTCCATACACGCAGACCATTTATTAGTTCACAACTTGCCCATCAGCATAAACACTGCTTTAAAGAGCTAACAGCAACACCTAATGCTTTCCCAAAGTTCTCTGCGCAATCACATTAAAAACTCCCACACATCCAGTAAGGCTGGTACTATTCTTCTTCCCATTTCACAGGACAAGATACAGATTCAGAGAACTAAAATATTTGGCTCCAGCTCATGGAAAAAGTAAGTGGCAGGGCCAGGATTTTGAATCATACTTAAGCCCTAGGTTACTCTGACTCCTGAACAATAGACAATAAACTCATCCCAAATTGGGAATGGACACCTCAACCTAGATTCTCAGCCCCTCTCACACCCAGAGAATTTCTTAAGAATGCTGTATTTGATTTTCCCTTCTACCATTCTTGAAAGTGGAATGATATTCAGGGCCTCCTTGGTGGTGCCAGGGCTTGAGCGCCAGACTGTGGGGCTTCCGGAGTCACTGCAGCCCAAGTTCGATCCCCAGCCAGGGAACAGATGCACATGGCACAGCAGACCTCTCCTGCCTCGCCCGCTGCTCTCCTCAGGAGTGTATTTCAGTCCGTCTGCCTATTCTGCTCCCCACTCTGTCTCTGATGTATCCTCTCACCCCCACGCCTCTGGCCTGTAACACAGCTCTTGTATGTATAAATAAATTTTTAAAATTTTTTTAAAAAGTGGAATGATATTCACTTGACACTATCATCATCATTATCGGGGAAGAAAAGGTTGGGGAATAATAAGAATAAGAATAACTCGGGCTTATCTTTACATCTCAGCTAGAACTGGCAGGGGTATATACGTGCCATCTGGAGTGCAAATAACCATGTTTATTTGTACCCTGGAGTAGAAGGAAGAACTTCCCTCTTGCTCAGGCAGCTCCTGTCTTCTGCTAGAGTGAAGATTAATGACTCTGGTTGAAGATCTTAAAGATTCTAGGAGGAGGGCCTAAGGGGTTGAGCGCTGCACCGTGAGCTCAATACTTGGCCAGGGAGGGGACCCACATGGCGCAGCAGATCTCTCCTGCCTCGCCCACTGCTCCCCTCGGCAATGTGTTTCAGTTGATCTGCCTGTTTTGTGCCCCACTCTGTCTTTGGTGAATCCTCTGAACCCCTTGCGCTTCTGGTCTATGCCCCAGCTCTTGTATGCATAAATAAATAAAATCTTAAAAAACTAAAAAGATTCTAGGAGGAGGGGCCTCCCTGATGGCGCAGTGGATTAAGCAACGCACTATGAAGTAAACTGCAGCCACTGCAGCACGAGTTGGATTCCTGCCTCTGGCCAGGGAGGGAGACCCATGTGGCGTGGCGGACCTCTCTTGCCTCGCCTGCTGCTCCCATCAGCGGTGTGTTTCGGTCAGTCTGCCAGTGATGCTCCTGTCTCTGGTGAATCCTCTCACCTCCCACAACTCTGGCCTGTGCCCCAGCTCTTGTATGCATAAATAAATTTTTTTAAAAAAGATTCTAGGAGGAAAGACACAATAGGATGAAGGATATAGAGCTACCTTTGGTATTGATGCTACGTGTAGTTCAGGAAGCAAACTCTCTTTAGCAACATCATTTGTGAGTATGAGCATATTGCCCAATCTGGTATCACCCATTCCTTGCACATTTTTGCTTTACAATAGAAACAGGAGAGCAGAAGACCCAATAAGCCATCAGTCTTCTGTGGGTGGGTGGGAACGTTTGGGCCAGGAGATCTCGGCGTGGTGTCTGCATGCCCCACAGGAGGTGCTCTTTACCTGCCTGTGAAGCGTGGCTTAGACACAGTAAAGATGGATTTCTGAGGAAGTGGCTTTCCAGGATACCCTCGCTTTTGCTTTCATTCTGCCCACTCCAGTAAAGATTTCTCCAAAGCAAGCTGAACATAGAGTGATGGCGAAAGCACTGTTCTAGAAGACTGGAGTAATTCTATTCTCATCCCTGCACCCAGCTCTGTACCCAATGAACTGAGTCGTTTTGAACATGCAAGCATCAGTTCTTCAGTTGATAAATTACCTGGAAAAATATTATATTTATTAGGGACTTAAAGAATCACCTTGTTTTAAAATTCCCAGGGGAAAAATAACTTCTATTCATTAGTGATTCAACAACATATTTACTATTAACAACTTTAGTTTACTGATTACTCCTATGCTAAGAACTAGGCCAGGAGTTTGTTTTCATTAAATCTGTAAAGGAGGCATTATTTTCAGATATGTAAATGGAAGAACAATAAAAATGAAATATAGTAAATGATACTCTCTCATGTACTTACGTGGTTTATGAATATAAATAACAAGAGGTCTGAAAGATGTGTCACTGAGGTACATTCCATGAATGCACTGTAATGCTCGTACAGGCAGACAGGCTGATGTGACAGAATTGGAAATGCAGAAACTGACCACAGATGGGCATCTGACTTACGACAAGGCAGCAGTACAGGTGAGAAACATTTTATAAAGACAGAAGAGAATCTACCAAGAGAATCTAAACATTGCAAATACAGAGACCTAACAAATACATATACACCAAACCTAACAAGGAAGATCCAAAATCATGAAACAAAATTCAGATTGAAGGGATAAACAATCTAATAATAATGGTTAGAGATTATTCTACTCTCAAAAGATAGAACATTTTATTATTATTATTTTTTTTTAAAGATTTATTTATTTATGCATACAAGCACGGGGGTACAGGCCAGAGGTGCGGGGGGTGAGAGAATCCACCAGACAGAGTAGGGAACAGCACAGGCAGATCAACCAAAACACACTGCTGAGGGGAGCAGCGGGCAAGGTAGGAGAGGTCTGCCGTGCCACGTGGGTCGCCTCCCCAGCCGGCAGCAGAGATTGAACTTGTGCTGCAGTAGCTGCAGTTTGCTTCATAGTGCGTTGTTTAACCCACTGCGCCACCAGGGAGGGCCCAAGGATAGAATATTTAGACAGAAGATCACATTAGTAACACTTAACGCATATGTAAAACCTATGATCCAGCAAGTCTAGCCCTGCATATGTCTCCAATGCTGTAATGACAATATGATTAATTTATATAAATTTCAAAAACAGACAACTAGTTTATGGTCTTAGAATTCCTGGGCAGTGGTTACACTATTATCACACTTTGTAATTATTAAGCTGTGCATAAATACCTTGTACATCTTCTATACAGTACAATAAAAATTAGTTTTGAATCTTGCTTTTGCAATTTATTCATTATGTGACTTTGAGAAGTTGCAAATTCTCTGATTTATACTTTATTCATCTCTAAAATGGATGTCAAGTTTATCTATGAGGATCAAATCTGACTATGTACTAAGCCCATTGTTTAATACAAGTGAATGTTAAATAAATATTGGCTTTTCTCGTCCATCATTCTTCCTTCACAATCTTTCCCATTTAGCCTAGTGAAGGCAGATTGTTGAGACAGAGACAAACCAGCACGTGTATACACATCCATTTTGGGCTCTGGTATAGGAAATGAAAATAGATCCTGAGTTGGCGTTATTTATTCGACCAAAAATGAAAATTAAAGATGATAACAGAATTTTTCTCAGTCTAAGAAAACCCGATAGAGAATGCAGAAGTCACTGCAACAATCTGCAAAATTTTAAACAGAGCAGTGGGATTCGCTTAAGGAATCTCGGTCCCTTCACTAAGAGATGTGCATAAATAATGTGGACATCTAAACTGTTTCAGAACTAAAGCAGTCACGCAAGCTAACTAGACTCCTGCACGGTCTTTCACCAAAAGATTACAGACACATAAGCTCAGTCAAGATTAGCTAGTTACATCTATAGAACAGGTTCCTGATCGCTAAGAAAGCATTATTTATATTTATAAAATCATTCACTTTCAGCAAGAGTACCAGTTAGGAGTTTGGACCACAGCTGTAGTAAACAAGTTGTGTGTTTGTGCTTAGTACATAACAACACAGACAGCAGAACGCTGTTCTTAGGGGGTGGAGGGGTGGAAGAAATGAAAAGACAACTCACAGCTGTATGCTCAGTCCTATGAATCTCTCCACCAAATATGTATCTGGCCGAAGAGCGAGTGGTGTAGGAGGTGGCAGGGGTCCAGCTCTTGGACAAACAGGATTCTCTTGGGAGAATTACAGCTTTCCTCTGTGCTGTCTACATTGGAGGTTTGCTATCTGGCTGTGTGTTGTCCCGAAAGAACAGGCTGGGCAATTAGCCTTGAAGGAAAGCCAAACCATATGGAAGAAAGACTTTCTTTCACAATAAAATAACAACAACAACAACACTGAAGAGCTTCTGTTTCGAATTGAGAAATGAAAGCGCGCGCTGGGTTTAAACAGAATCTGCTCTTTCCTCCTATCTATCTAGTTCAAACCCACAAAATTCTGCTTCAGACATGGGGTGGCCTATGGCCTAGTCTCATAAGACATGTGGCCCAGTGAAGGGGGAGGGGATTGTGGTGCATTTAAATGGGAGCCAAGGGGAATGTTGGTTCCGTTCATAGAACTCGTACGTACTCCCAAATTAAGAAGAAACATCACCTTCCTGGGGATTCCCTCTAGAGACACGGATTTGGCTGAACTGAGGCTTTGAGGCCCGCCCTGGAGGTTCCTGTCTCCTTCCCACAGGCCGCTCATGACGGCACCAGGAAATTTCAAGGGCTGCTTGTGCTAAGCTCTCAAGCTGGTGGTTTCCCCAACTTCTGAGAAGTGTTTGGACACTGCAGAGAAGCAACAAAGGCACGTTACCATGGGATTTTGTTCTTCCTTTATCCTGGAAGGAACGGGATTTGTTACCTGGAACTTGACACTATAGGAGATATGCAAATTATCATTCCCTCCCCCCCCCCCCCCCAAGCAGTTTAGTGTGGACACAGGAAGTTCCTTAGAATTCCCCTAACTGGGGGAATTGGGAGACACATTCCCAACACATATGACAACTCCCACAGGCGCTTACAGAGAAGATTAACAAGGCTCAAAGGGTCACATTTCCTCTCTGACCCCAAATATTTTCCCCTACAAGAAACTTTTACCCAATTAGCTATTTGACCTTAGGATGCTTATTATTAACGACACAAACATGCTGGATTATGCTAAAATGCAAAATTAATATGCCAAAGATGTTAAAAGATAGATTACTCAGTGAAATTCAGTACATGCAAGGTTATCCTTCAGGCAAATAGTTGCATCATAATTTTGCTTTTACAAGTGCAGTGCATAATGCATTCTTCCTGTGTTATTTCATGCATAAGGGTGGTGTGTGGGGTGTTGACATTATCGAACCTCTAAAAGAAGACCTAGTTCTCTTATCCTCCTTCGAAGGCAGTGCTGCTTTGATCTAGGCTAAGAACAAAGTGTGTGTTTGTGTGTGTGTGTGTATGAGCATATGTGCATATGCATGAGCACATGAGTGTGAACAAACTCTTGATTCACAGAGACACACAGGCAATCAATAATTGGGGGAAAGAGGGTTTTATTGGGAGAATGAAAAGGATTATAGATTGGTCGAAGCATGGAGCAACCTCTTCCGGGCTGTGATGAGATCTGGACTAAGCAACCTCAGATATGCTTTCTCCTCTCAGGTGTGGTCCCCGTAAAATTCCCTCCACCATATTCTCTGCTAAGACTAATGAGAGCTCTGCCCCAAGTGCCCCAAGAGAGGGAGCGGCACCTCCGGCTTCTGCAGTGAGCCCCTTCCTCATCCCCCAGTACAATCTGCGACAAGGGCAAGGGGCGCCTCTCAGGCTCCTCAGAGCTGGTTTGGTTCAAGAACTCAGGCTGAAGGGTCAAAAGATGTCCACGCTGGCTTGGCTGACGCTCCTGAGTCCAGTCTCCCACCGCACGTGTCAGGAGCCGTCAGCAGGCTAGCACAGCAGTCACCTGGGTCACATCGTGTGCAGGAGTCCGACACGCCAGCCCCAGAGAGCCACATGGATTGAAACGGGTGCTCCCGCCAAGCCCTCCTCCTCTAGAGAAATGCCTAACCCTGGCAGAGTTGATACGCTAGTTTGCTGAGATTAGCAGGCTGAGAAACAGAGGACCCGGCAAGTAAAAGAATCTCAATATGTTGGAAGGGCACGACGATAGGACGGAAGTCACGTGTGCCTCAGCCAGACAGGCCGGGCTAGCTGAGCGCTGGTTCTGTCACTTTAGATGCACAACCAGGACTGTGACTCAAATTTCTTTCAGCCTCAGAGCTTAGAATATAGCTAATACAATACAATGCAATGCAATGCAGTAAATACAACATGTTAATAGTTAATATCTAGCTCAAGGGTTGTAGAAAGACTGGAGATAATACATATTAATAAAACCCAACCAAAGACGGTTCCTTCTTCCTACACTCTCTCTAGAACATACCAGGCATTAAGTTATATTAAGTAGGGCCTCCCTGGTGCTGCCAGGGGTTAAGTCTTAACACTATCAAGCTATCTCCAACCACTGCAGCATGAGTTCAATTCCCAGACAGGGAGCTGACTCACATGGCACAGCAGACCTCTCCTGCCTCGCCCGCTGCTCCCCTCACCCTCAGCAATGTATTTCAGTAAATCCTCCTGTTTTGCTCCCCACTCTGTCTCTGGTGACTCCTCTCACCCCACCCACCCCCACACCTCTGGCCTGCACCCAAGTTCTTATATGCATAAATAAGTAAAAAAAAAATCTTAAAAAAATTACATTAAGTAGTATCCCCTGTAGCTCCACTCTTTGTATCTAGTTATTCCTCTCTGTATAGATCCTATCCACAAGATTGGAAACTCCTGAAGAAAATGACTTTACCAAGTCTGAAACACGTGAGTCAGCCCCACAGACAGGCCACAGCCGAGGATTCCCTCGACACAGACAAAGGTGCCAGGAAGTCCCCCTCCTTCCCTGGCTTGGCTACGGGAGGGGACAGTCGCGTACCTCTGAGCAAAAAGGTGTTGTGTTCCCGGTCCTGATTGCTCTGGCTTTGTGAGCAGGAATGTAATCGCATCAACCCAGCTGTGGGTACCTGCAGGCGGTCACCCCACCCAGAATACAGTGTGGTTAGGGCACTGTGGGCCCGAGGTGGAGAAGCAGCTGGTTGCACCGGTCACCGCTGTGACAAAGGCAGCTTTCTGCTCGGGTGCAGGAGGGCTCTGCACCCTGCACAGATCACTGTATTTCCCGCCCCACTTAAAACCTCACTCAGGGAACTTTCCACCAGTCAGCACAAACGTCTGCCAAGTATAGGTGGTTACAAGCTTGAATATGAAGAAGGAGGAAAAAAATAAACATTTCCTCCTCAGCGTAGAAACAGCTATCCTTGTTTTAAGACCCAAAGTGTATTTGAATTCAGTTCCACCTGCTTTCAACTTTCCTTGGGACAACAGGTGTTGTATTTGTCTTAAAACAAAGCTAAGCAGGGCCTCCCTGGTGGCGCAGTGGGTTAAGCAACACACTATGAAGCAAACAGCAGCCACTGAAGCACAAGTTCGATCCCTGCCTCCGGCTGGGGAGGGGACCCGCATGGTATGGCAGACCTCTCTTGCCTCGCCCGCTGCTCCCCTCAGCAGTGTGTTTCAGTCCGTCTGCCTGTTCTGCTCCCTGCTCTGTCTCTGGTGACTCTTCTCACCTCCCTGGACTCTGGCCTGTACCCCAGCTCTTGTATGCATAAATAAATAAATCTTTGTAAAAAAACAAAGCTAAACAATAACAACAGAAAAACCTTTGCTGCTCAAAGAGGATGAGGCAAAGTGGACTCTTCCCTGGGTAAAAGATCACAGCTGTTCACTGGCAGCTCATCCATTAAGTGGGGGCTGAAACTCCACCCGGAAATTCTATCTGTAAGTTTGGGACATACCAGGAGAGCTGCCTTTCATACTGGCAGTCAGGGGCTGATGGTTTCTGGAACGGCACAGCTGTGAGGACTCAAAGGGGCCGAGATGAAGTTGCGAGCAATATGGGCTTGAGGACAGCACTTCAGAGGTGTGGGGGCTGCTTCTCTGCTAGTTTTGGAGCGAATGTGTTCATGCCTGATACATGACATGAAACAGTGCCAACAGTAGACCATCTAGACATTTTCGCAACGTATTACACAAACAAACCCTGGAATACTTCCTTCTGTTTGAATCTGAGGATTGAATGTGAAGAGTCAGCACAGTCAAAACCATGCAGGCATTCTGTAGCATCACATCCAGCTTGTAAGAGTTTTGGGGATGGAAGTTGTCATTGCCAACGGCTGCTGCACATTAAACCACGAGGGAGTTCCCAAAGAATGACACTGTCCATGTCTCCCTCCAGATCAACAGAGTCTGCCTGTCTGCATAGTTTTCAAGGGTTTCCAGGTGATTCTGATGTACAGTGAGGGTTAAGAAACACTGGTCTGGGCATTCATTCAAAGATCTTTGTGTTCTTGCTTATGCTTGTTTTAAACAAGAGGATTACATACAAGCCCAGTAGTCCCAGTGGAATTTGTGGTATGGGAAGAGTTGGAGTTTACTCTTGACTTGGCTTTGAACAACTTAATAGGGTCTTGATTTTCCTCCTAACATGTAAGTGGAGTTAATTGTTATTACTCACCCCTATTTCAGGAAACTGTGAGATGCCAATGAGAGATGTAACATTCTCTGACACATATTTGACAAAAAAAGCAAGGCACTATTAATTATTATTAAACAGTCATGGCCCATCTGCAAATAATGAACTAGAAGAAAATCAAGAAAACAGTCCCTTTTACACTAGTATCAAAAAGTATTAAATACCTAGGAATAAACTTAATAGAGAAAGTGAAAGACCTACTCAGTGAAACTGCAAGCCATTGCTAAAAGAAATGGAAAGATATTCAATGTTCACGGGTGGGAAGAATTAACATAGCCAAAATGTCCATCTTACCCAAAGCAATTTACATATTCAGTACAGTCCCTATCAAAATTCCACTGGACTTCTTCCATAAAATAAAGCAAATATTATTGAAATTCATATGGAACCACAAGAGACCCTGAATAATCAAACAATTTTGAAAAAAAACAAGGGGATTGGAGGTATCACACTCCAAGACTTCAAACTATATAACAAGACCAGGGTAATCAAAACATTACGGGACTAGAATAAAAACAGACACAAAGACCAGTGGAATAGAATCGAAGGTCCAGAAATAAACCCACACGTTATAGGTATATTTACCTATGACAATGGAGCCAGGTGTACACAATGGAGAAAGGAAAGTCTCTTCAACAAATGGAACTGGGAAAACTGGTCAGCCACATGTGGAAAAATGAAACCAGATCATTCTCTTACATTACACCCAAAATTTTGAGTTAATTTTTGCTTGAAGATGATGTTGAAAGACATGCAAGATCCGGGCCTCCCTGGTGGTGCAGTGGGTGAAGCAACGCACTATGAAGCAAACCGCAACCACTGCAGCACGAGTTCGATCCCTGTTGCTGGCCAGAGAGGGGACCCACATGGCGCAGCAGACCTCTCCTGCTGTGCCCGCTGCTCCCCTCAGCAGTGTACTTCTGTTGATCTGCCTGTTCTGCTCCTCGCTCTGTCTGTGGTGAATCCTCTCACCCCCCACACCTCTGGCCTGTACCCCAGTGCTTGTATGCATAAACAAATAAATCTTTAAAAAAAAAAAAGAAAGACATGCAAGATCCACACTGGCCTGGAGAGACCCAGCGTAGTGAATTCAGAGCACCCTTGGGTCCCTGCCAACCAGGATGGCTTCTGTAGAGTACTAGTCCCGGTATACAATAGAAGTGATGGAAGGAATATGTATTTCATGGGAGCTGCAGGACAGATGGGGCAGAAAAAGAAGTCTTAGAGCAGAGAGACAAGCCTAAGGAATAAACTCAGCCAGAATAAGAACTTGAACCAGAGTCATATAAAACCAAGAATAAGGAAAAGCCAGATACTCGGTGAAATAAGGTGTTTCATGAGGCCCAATACTTTGCTTAGGGCTATCTATGATCATATCATTAGAATTTACTCTTGGTATCATGAGACACTGTGGTTCATGCTTTTGGGTTTCCTTCCAGCAGAAAAAAGACACTCAGGAGTCCAGCTGAAATGCCGACATGACATCCCAGAGATCTACAGATTTTTGGCTGTTTGAATCCTTGGGACACAGCAAATTCAGAAATAAGGACATATTCTTTCCAGTTTTCAGAGCTCAGGACTTTCACTTTTAAGTTGATTTAAATTTCTTAGCTGGCAAGAATGCCAGCCATCAGAATTGTGTTCTTAGAGGACATAGCAGTGCAAGGAAAAGCAAAGCAGAGTTGCCCCAAATGAATTATGATGCTTCCGTCACTGATCATCTAAGCCCCTGAGATTACGGGCATTTCTGCCTCTTTCTCCTTTTGATATAATCATTTCTACACATGTTCAAAAATGGTTCCAAGCTCAGGATCTAGACATAGGCATATCTGATTGCATATATATCTTAACTTTAGATAGAGTTCTTACAAGTTATTGAATTTTTTCTTAAGTAATATCACTCAACAAATATTGCTATAATTTCTCTTTAGAAATGTTTGTATTAGCTCTCTGTTAAATCTACTGAAAGTATAGGTGATGTTCACAAAAATGTTAAAAGGAAAAATTATATTTTAATACATCCTGGTTTGAAGAATTAAAAGTGATAAATGGAGGGGCCTCCCTGGCAGTGCAAGGGGTTGAGTGCCACACTGTGGGGCTTCCACAGCCACTGCAGAGTCAGTTCAATCCCTGGCCAGGGAGGGGACCCACATGGCGCAGCAGACCTCTTCTGCCTTGCCCGCTGCTCCCCTCAGCAGTGTATTTCAGTAGATCTGCCTGTTCTGCTCCCCACTCTGTCTCTGGTGAATCCTCTTATCCCCTGTGCTTCTGGCCTGTACCCCAGCTCTTGTATGCATAAATAAATAAAGTTTTTTTTTTAAAGTGATAATGGTGTTGAGCAAGGAGGAGAGCAACAGGGAGTTAAAATTTGGAAGAGGTCGATCATGTAGGACCGAGGAGCGTGGGGAGGCTTTTAGATTTTATCTTAAATACAAGGATCCTAAGAAGGGGAATGGAAGAGCCCAATATTTCAGGTTGGTGGGTAGGTTAGACAGCATAATAGTGGATTATAGACAGCATAATAGATGTGAGAAGACCAGTTAGAGCCAGCCATCCTGGTGAGAGAAGACAGTGGTTTGGATTTGGAAAAATAAAAACAGATGAAGCCAAACGACATTTTGGAAGTATCTTGAGTTGGAGGGAGAAGAGAAAAGTAAGCATGACTTCTAGGTTTCTGGCACAAGTGACTGGGTGGATGGTATTGATATTAACTGTGATGGCAGAGCCCGGAGGAGGAGCAGGAATGTGCAAAACAAAGCATTCAATCAACTCTGCTTCCAAAATTCCCGTTCCAGTGATTCTGACTGGCTGCCAAATGAACACGCTCCCACTTGGCTCCATCATTTCACTCTCTTCACAGGCTCTGATCAGAAAACCACAGCTAAAACTGTAATACCACCAATATTTGGTTTCATCTGGCAGGGAAAAAAAGCGATGAGTGAATTAAATGGCCCTGCAATTAAAGGCGAAATGACCGACTCAGCACGTGACTTTATCGTCTTGGCATAGATTTTTGAAAATGAATGAAATGGAAAAATCTACAAAAATCGGTATCTGAAGTCCCAGTTTCCACACTCAGTAATATCTCTGACGAACGATTCACGGTACGGTACGTATTTCTGAGACCAGGTAATATGTATTAAATCTGGACATGAAGCTGCATGAGGACAGGGACCTCCCCGGTTGGCTCAGCACAGGATCCCCCAGGGCCGCCATGAGAGCCCTGTGTAGTAAGCACCCAATGGATGTTTGCTGAAGGATGTTTGCACAGCTTTTATGGTCAGTGTCAGAAGCTATTTTTTTAAATTTTTAAATATTTATATATTTATGCATACAAGAGCTGGGGTGGCCAGAGGCACAGGGGGTGAGAAGATTCACCAGAGACAGAGTAGGGAGCAGAACAGGGATTTACTGAAATACACTGCTGAGGGGAGCAGCGGGTGACGATGCAGGAGAGGTCTGCTGTGCCATGTGGGTCCCCTCCCTGGCCAGGGATCGAACTCGCGCTGCTGTGCCATGGATGTTTCATGGTGGTGCTCAACCCGCTGCACCACTAGGGAGGCCCCTGTGTCAGAAGCTTTTGATTGTCCCGAGTACCCTTCGTTGTTCTGTTTCCATTGCCCTCTTCTCTCTCTTAAAAGAGACATGGCCACTTGAAAAGAAATGTGTTTTATTGTCTCAGCATTCTGGAGGCTAGAAGTACAAAATGAAGGTGTCAGCAGGGCCCTGCCCTCTAAAGACTCCACAGAAGAGTCTTTCCTTGCACCTTCTAGTCTTTGCTATTTGCAGGCAATGTCTGGTATTCCTTGGGTTACAGCTGCACTGGTTGTATGGTTATGTTCTCCATGTGTCTTCAAACTGTCATCCTTCTCTGCATGTCTCAGTTTCCAATTTCCCCTTTTTATAAGACACTAATAGTATTCGATTAGGGGCTAAGCTTGTGACATCATCTTAACTTGATTCCCTCTGTCAAGATCCTACTGCCTAATAAGGTCACAATCTCAGGGGTTGGGAATTAGGACATCAATATATCTTGTTGGGAGGGACAAATTCCACCCATAACAACCATCCATAATAAACATGATATTTCCCAGATTCCCTTTTATCAAATTGTAGCCATGTGTGGTTATGTTTCGAAACAGAAGTACTGCCCAAATCCAGAAAGTGTCTTTAAAGGAAAAACATGGGGCCTCCCTGGTGGCGCAAGGGGCTAAGCTGCAGCACTATGAAGCAATCTGTAGCCGTTGCTGCACAAGTTTGATCCCCGGTCTGGGAGCTGACCCACATGGCACAGCAGACCTCTCGTCTCCCCCACTGCTCCCCTCAGCAGTGTATTTCAGTAGATCCTCCTGGTTCTGCTCCCCACTCTGTCTCTGGTGAATCCTCTCACCCTCTGCACCTCTGGCCTGTACCCCAGTTCTTGCATGCATAAATAAATAAATCTTAAAACCAGAAATGTTCTCCTGCATCCCTTCTTTCTTTATGGTGATTGGAATGCCAACCCAATGTTAGAATTTCAGCAGACATCCTAAAAAATGATGTGACCTTGGGATGGGAAGCTGAGCAAAGTGAAAAAACAAAGTAAAAGATCAGAGACTAAAATGATACATCTCAGTCCTGAACTTCTTTCCAGTTTTTTTTTTTTTAAAGATTTTATTTATTTATGCATACAAGCACTGGGGCACAGGCCAGAGGTGGGGGTGGGGGTGAGAGGATTCACCACAGAGAGCTGGGAGCAGAACAGGCAGATCAACAGAAGTACATTGCTGAGGGGAGCAGCGGGCACAGCAGGAGAGGTCTGCTGCACCATGTGGGTCCCCCCCTGGCCGGCAGCAGGGATCGAACTCGTGCTACAGTGGGTGCGGTCTGCTTCATAGTGTGTTGCTTAACCCACTGCACCACCAGGGAGGCCCTCTTTCCAGTTTTTGCATGACAAAAAACAGCAGCCTTGACCACTATTTTGAAGGCGTTTAAGTCACTTTTGAAGAAACCCGATTGTTATTGACATATGGCCCCAACTTGTGGAATGTGTAAAGTCACACACCAGCAGATACTGTAAGGGCACTATCATGCTTATCTTTACTTCCCAAGGTATGTGGATCAGTCATATATAAATCAAAAAGTATGGCTTTAGAAAGATAAGTCCAGCCTTGAATTTCCTTCAGGGCTGGCAGGAGGGGCCTTACATTATTCCTGAGGCAGTCTTAGGGTTATCTGGTTCTGAGGAATCCTTCCTTGGATTAACAGGCAAAGCCTAGGGCTAATTATTAGGTGTGACCCAGAAAAATGGAGTCGCTGCCATCTACAGACACCTGAGGACCTCAAGGGTCCATTTCTTAGTACATGCCTGTCTCCTCCTGGGTCCCAGCACAAAGGAAGTCAAAGTAGATCAATTATACCGAGATGTTTCCAAAATGTGCCATGTCTTTGTTTTGCAAGAGGACCCCTCCATTGTGAATTTTTATCCATCCAGTTTCATTTAAAGCAAAAGAAATGTAGTGATACGACTGTAGCGGATGGAGGGCTGGGACTTCATGATTTGAGGGTGCACATTTTAACAACTGTAATTGGGTCACCTCTTATAAGCAGTGTCTCCTACATCTGATGAGCTAGTAAGATGATGCTCATTGAATGTCTGCCACGTTATAGGCATGGACTTGATAGCTCATATGCATGTTCTAATTTATCCTCACAGTTATGCCATCAAACAGATCTCACCACATTGCAAGATGAAAGACGGGTTTAGCATTTCTAGGAAAGCAACGGTATTACAACAGCAGACTGCAAAGCAGCAGACACGTGAGTACAAAAAACCTGCTTCCCACGATATCCCATTTCAACAACCATTTAGGTACAGGTTTGTAAATATGAACTTATTTAAGTAAGAATAACTCAGAATAATAGTGACTGTAACCAGTTATACAATAAACGACAGCTACCCGTAGGCATCTTTTCTCATGTGCCAGCCAGCTACTTGGCTAGCTGTTTTATTTAATCCTATTACAAGCCATTTCAGAGGTGAAGAGTTGGAGGCTTCAAGTTTACTCAGTTAACCTGGTCCTGGAGAGGGGCTGAGGCTGGGGCAAACTTCTGCTGTGTGACACCTACATCTGGACTCTGCAGCCTGTGACCTGGCACCAGGCACAAATGAGAAGCTGGAGCCCTCCGTGACCACGGGATGGGCCACACGATAAAGGGAATGTGATGCTTAGGCGCAAGGAATGAGAATGACTGGCCAGGAGAAGTGACAGGTATTCCTGGGAGATTTCTGAAAGTGGGGGTGACAGGGCTCCTGAGTGCCATCAACCAGAGGGACCAGCGTCCTCAGGACCCAGCTGTGAGAAAAGCTTAGAAGAAACGGAGGGAACATGGAGAAACGGGCAGAATTCTTGGGTCATAAGGTGAAGGGCTACTTGGCTTGGAAGGGTAGGAGGGAGGAAACTGAAGGATTTCCAGGACTGAAGAAATCCTGGCTTCGACAAGCTGGGCACTGCTGGCTGCCTCTTGGACACCTGTGCCACGAATTCACACCTGGTGGAGGCAGTAAGGGCAACTCACCTGGTGGTGATGCTGTGAGGAAGATGCCACGGTTGTTCTTGTAGAACAGAGAGAAAGGCCAGAGAAACGAAACGGTTTTCCAAACATCACAGAGACTAGGAAGCGGAGCCAGGATTCTGGCTGACTTAGATACACCCAACTCATTTCTGGAGACAGAAATCATAACAGCGCTTGCCTCTGGTGGGAGGGGGTGGGGTGGAAAGGGGCCCGAGGAAAGTTCTCCACAGTGCTTGGAGATGTTCTGACTGGTGGTTACTCAGGTGTATGCAACTGACGAAACTCAGCAAACTATACACTTCAGAACTACATTTTGTCACATGGAATATGATTCAGTATAATACACAATTTAATGTTTTTGAGCTTTCCTCCCCTGACTCACACATTCTCACTGGAGGTGTCCCAGCCTCTTGGAGTTAAAAAAAATTATTTTTATGTATAATGTATATACACGTATATTACCAAAAAAGGCATATGGATTATCTATAGTATCACTATTTCATGAGGAAGGAAAAAGTCTTTCAAAAGGCTAATTATAGGTGCAATAGTAGAAATATAATAATATAACACAGGTTGAGAAACACTGTACTAATTCATTGCTCTCACCTTCCAGAATTCTCCTCACACTGCAGTCCAGTCAAGCTTTTCATTCTTTTCTACCAAGGCACCTGCTTCCTTCCTGGGTCTCTTCTATATGGATAAATCTGTGTGTGTGTGTGTGTGTATACACACCTAGACATGTGAACACACTCTCAAAACACACATGTGCACACACAAAGCACATAGGCAAACTCAGGCTTAGCTGACTTAGGCTTTGGTGATTTCTATTCGTTTTTTTTTTCAAGATATATTTTATTTATTCATGCATACAAGAGCTGGGGTGCAGGCCAGAGGTGTGTGAGGCTGAAAGGATGCACCAGATACAGAGTGGGGAGCAGAAGAGGTGGATCTACTGAAATCCACTGCTGAGGGGAGCAGTGGATGGCTTCATAATGCTGAGACTTCACCCCTTGTGCCACAAGGGAGGACCAATTTCTATTCATTCTTTAGCTCTCAGCTCAAGTATTTTTTCCTCAGAGAAGTGCTTGCTGTGCTCTATCATCCTACACCATTAGAACTACCAGTCCTTCACTTTTTAGCTCTTGGTTTATAATTCTGTCTTCAAGAGCAGAATTATCTGACTCATGCTCCTCTCCTTCTCCAGACTGTGTAACCCATGAATGCCTAACCTAAGGTCTGGCCTGTGGCAGGGGGTCAGTAAATACCAAACAGACCGTCTTCCCCAGGGCTGTCAGAGCCTGGTGTGAGGAAGGGCACAGAGCAAGGCATCTGAGAAGAAGTCCTGAGGAGGGGCTTCTCATCCTAGCTGGGACCCCACCACAGGAAAAGTGGTCACCGCTCCCTCCCAGCCATGTCTGATGCCAAGCTAAAAAGCTACTTTTGCAGACTGACAAACCACAGATCTCCTCCAGTGAGACATATCACAGTACAAAAAATACCCTTTCGTCCCACAGAAGACTTTGCTGATAATAAATCAACAGGAAAGGAGTAACTTTCAAACATTGCCGAATGCACATTTTATCTGTATGGATAAGCAGCCCACTGCCATGTCAATGCCCAAACTGTCTCAGCTAAATTAATAGGAACCTCAAATAGTGTGTCCAACTTGATGTCTTGGTTCACAAGGAAAATTCCATGAAATCTACAGGTTTGTTGCCATGGGGAAGTAAAGACCCAGAGCAGAGCTGGACCTTTTTTCCTCTATGAAAACAGGAATTTTTTTTTTTTAAAGATTTATTTATTTATGCATACAAGCACTGGGGGTACAGGCCAGAAGTGTGGGGGAGTGAGAGGATTCACCACAGAAAGCAGGGAGCAGAATAGGCAGATCAACGGAAGTACACTGCTGAGGGGAGCAGCGGGCACAGCAGGAGAGGTCTGCTGCACCATGTGGGTGCCCTCTCTGGCCGGCAGCAGGGATCGAACTGGTGCTGCAGTGGCTGCGGTTTGCTTCATAGTGCGTTGCTTAACCCACTGCGCCACCAGGGAGGCCCGGAAACAGGAATTTTTGAGGAGGGGAAAAAAGAATGAAATGACCACGAATTCATTACTCTGACTCAGAGAGTTCTGTTTCTATATAAACAGGCAAAGAAACAAACAAAGTGTGCAAAGAGACCAGTGCGTCCACACCCATCCATTCATCACAGCAGGAAACGAGAAAAGAAGCCAGGAGACTTGAGACCCCTTTGAGAGTTGGCAAGAGACTGCGTGAAAACCTGAGTACTCTTTGTCGCAGGGTTTAATTATTCCCACCAGAAAAAAAATAAACTTTCTGGAAAAAAAGCAAGTCTATCCTTTGTTCCTCACTTGTAAGTCAGGTTCACATTCCTTCCCATCGTGACGGTGTAGTGGTTCACTCTGACACACGGCTAATTAAACTAACAAAATTCAACGTTTCACATTTTTCACTTGGATGACCCTGCAAGGTACAGGCCTGACCTAAGTGAGGGGCTGGTGCCAAGAATAAAACTTTATTCGCTCTTCAAATCAATTCAGGTGACAATCTATTTGAACAGAACGCAAATCCTCCCTGCAAAAGACATGAAAGGTCATGCACCCCTGAGCAGTTTATAAGGGGTTTGAAGTTTTAATGGGATATATAATTTATTGGGCTCTGCCCCATGGGTTTATGCAATAGGGAACATGATTAGGGCTTTGGGACAGAGACTCTAGTTTAGCTCGGATATTTACAACCAGATGACCCTGGGGAAGGGATTCCTTATTTGCAAAGCATGGAGAACATTACCCACCCACTTTAGGAGTTGTAAGTACAATAAAAGACAATGAGGTGGTGCAGGGGTTAAGTCTCAGCACTATCAAGCTACTGACAGCCACTGCAGCATGCGTTCGATCCCTGGCCAGGGAGACACATGGCGCAGCAGATCTCTCCTGTCTTGCCTGCTGCTCCCCTCAGCAGTGTACTTCAGTCCATCTGCCTGTTCTGCTCCCTGCTCTGTCTCTGGTGAATCCTCTCACCCCGCCCCCCGCCACCACACCTCTGGCCTAGACCCCAGTTCTTATATGCATAAATAAATAAAATAAATCTTTAAAAAAAGAAGACGATGTGTAGGGAGGTGTGGGAACACTATGCACAAGGTCAATGTGTGAATTCTCTAGAGAAGCGCCGTGATTCACTGGATCGTTTGACAGAGTTGCTTCCGGAACTTACTAAACGTCAGGAATACCGCCAGTGCTGGGAATATAGTAGTTAAGACAGACAGAGCCCCACACTTATGCAGTTACTGGAGGCTGATGATAAACGTAATTATTGTTATCAGAGTCTGGTAAGTATTATTTCTTGAAAATATAAGACAGGATGATGTGATTGAGATCAATGCAGTAAGACGGAGAGAGCACGTGAGACATTTGAGGATGGTTTCTCTGAAAAACCAGGATTATATGATGACCAGCAGGGCCCAAATCATGTGTTCTGCAGGCCACAGCAGGCATCTAGAAGCTATTCTCATCACAAAGGTGAGCCACTATTAGATATAAGTGCCAGAGTCACCTAGCCAGATTTACTTGAAAGCCGGACAGAAGTACCATTTTGATGAATTTGGAAACTGTAAAACTTCTCCCCTGACTAGAGTGGTTGATAGCTTCCAGAACATCATGTAAAATGAAGTTTTAATAGATAATGTGGTTCAGAAATGGATTTAGATTTGATGTGATTAAAAAAAGATGTTGATAAAAGAGTTGTAACAAGAAACACATTTAAGTAATATTCATTAGACTTTTCAAAACTTTGAAAAGTTTTATTAACCTTTTCAAAACTGAAGAGTTTCAAAACTGAAAAGTGGGCATCCCTGTTGGCACAAGGGCTTAAGTCTCAGGGGCTGAAGCTATCTGTAACCACTGCAACACAAGTTCAATCTCCGGCCAGGAAGCTAAGCTACATGGCAGCAGACCTCTCCTGTCTCACCTGCTGCTCCCCTCAGCAGTGTATTTCAGTCAGTCCACCTATTTAGCCCCCCACCCTGTCTCTGGTGAATCCTCTTACCCTCTCACATATACCTCTGGCCTACACCCAGTTCTTGGATGCATAAATAAAAATAAATCTTTTTTAAAAATTGAAAAAAGCGATAACAAATAGAAACAGTCTTCCTGGAACAGCTTCTTCCTCCAGGAATTTAGTGTTTAGATATTGATATTTAATGTACTTATGTACAGAAAGTGCCCGGCGTGGTACATGGCAGGCATACAGAAATTAATTAACACATTATAATTCCTTCTTGTCTTTCCTCCTTTCCCCTTCACACTGAAAACCAGAAGGCACCAGCATGGAATTTCTGAAGGATGAGTAAAAAGCTGACAAAAGAAAAATGTAAGGAGACAACCTCTTCTAAATGAAAATGTATTGCATGCTTGACTAAACTTTTGATGATTCTCTTAGTTAATTCTCTGTTCTAAAGTTGTAAAACTATGAAAGGTCCTTAAGCCAGAAGTTGACAGATTTTAAGCAAAAGAACCTTCAAAAATAAGAATGATTCCAAGTTCAAAGATGCTGGATCAAGCGAACATTTTAATGACACTGTAACTACAGTTTTCTGGCACCGATGCAGCCACAGTAAAAGTATACACGTCCCACTGGACAGAAAGGTCACAAGAAACACAGATGCAAGGCCTTATCTATATTCCAAAGCAGGCGAAAACCGGGACCATGGCCTGAGGTCAGAGCCCTGGGCCCCCCACAGAGAGATAAAGGCAGGCTGAGCCTGCTGTGCTGGGTCAGCTGTTGCCAGTCCCCGATGCTGGCTAGAATTCTGGGTAATTTCTACCATCCAGACCAGCAGGTCAGTCACTGTCTGGGCAGGGCATTCTCTTGGCGGGTCCTCCTTCAAAGACCCTTGGGGACTGGATTATACACATGACTTTTTATATATGTAAAGTAATTCTGCAGCATCGACATGTGGTAAAATTATATGAAAAGAAACACTTTAGAGTTTCCTTGAGAAAACAACTACTGAGTCACATGAACACCCACAGGTAAACCATACGGTAGGACATGCTAATCCCTGTCCTTTTTATTTAGCCAACAATACAGCTCAATACAGCTCATCTCTGTGTATTCATTCTGATGCAGCTTGTGAGCCAAAGCAATTTCTTTGAACAGTTTTAGGGCCCCATCTTAAAGATCTGAAGATTCCATTTCCATTCCATTTCTATTAAATGATAAAATATTGTATTAGACAATCTAAACAGGATTTTGTTCCCTGCAAGATTTGTCAGAATATTTAATACGCTAATGTGCCTTGTGATTTTTCAGGAGGGGATCGAGCGTGCAGTGGGCTAAGATTGCTTCGATCACGGGACCTCAGGACAGGGTATTTGGCTGGACCAGAAGAGAACTGTACAGTACAATCTGGAAATGCTATTTTCTGAATTCTTTGCTGCTCTACAACATAGGAAAACCACCCTCTGCGCCCTGAGAAACTAGGACTGCGAGCAATAGGAAAGCTTAAGTCTATGTAGTTAAAGCAAACAAACAAAAAAATACACCGTTCTCCATCTATCAGGGTGTAGACATTAAGTGTCTAATGAGTTGTCCAAAGGACAATTCCTACTTCAGTTATGCGTGCTCATCAGTAACGATGGACTGAAATCAGTCAAACGAACTTGGCCAAGCAGAACAAGGTCTTCAGCTGTGACGTGGTCCACTGCTTTCCCAAAGGAAATGTGATTTAAGTCAAAGTCCCATGCAGGAGAGTGCCTGCTCAGAATTAAAGCTCTCTGTCAAAAACAACTTATACCAGGTACTTTACTGTGGAAAGAAAATACCAAGCCCTTCCCACAGCCAAACGTCCACCAGAAAATGGATAAGTCAGCCTCGGCAACGATACAAGTGCTTGCCCTTTATGCTCCCGGCCAGCGTTCTTGCTCCAAGTTTCCTCTGTGCCGTGCCGGCTGCTAAGGAGGCACTGAGGGCCTCAGCAACAAGGTCTACAGCTTCCCCGGGGCGCAGAGCCTGAGAGCCAGTGCCTGCGTGAACACTGGAAATCATGGGGCAGGCTCAGCACGGCTCTCGCCAGCACATGGTAGCAGCCTGGCACAACCTGAGCTCTCTGCTCCCCTGGATCAGTCCCTGCTGTCCGCCCTTCCTTTCCAGTGAGCCAGACAGTGCCAGAGGCAAGTTCTGGGAACAGTACAGTGGACATCAAGGTCATGCCCACTGCTATCTGCTGCTCTAGGAAAAGGATGGATGGGAGAGGATGAAAACACTAAAGAAATGGGGAAAATATCTCCAGTTTTTGAGACTCTGCTTTCTCCCAGGGTCCTAGATAATGTCTTCTAGGAAAGGTTTTACAGACAAGAGGACAAAACTGTGCCAGATAAAGATGTATTGAAGCAGAAAACTGATGATCTCTATAGCCTTATATTATAATTCTGTATAGTTAAAAGCTATACAGGGGCCTCCCTAGTGGCACAGGGGTTGAGTGTTGCACTGTGGGGCTTCCTCAGTCACTGCAGCACAAGTTCGATCCCCAGCCAGGATGCTGACCCACATAGTGCAGCAGACCTCTCCTGCCTTGCCTGCTGTTCCCCTCGGCAGTGTGTTTCAGTCCATCTGCCTGTTCTGCTCCCCACTCTGTCTCTGGTGAATCCTCTCACCCCCTGCACCTCTGGCCTGTATCCCAGCTCTTGTATGCATAAATATATAAAATATTTTTAAAAATAGTAAAAAATAGGGCATCCCCAGTGGCGCAGTGGGTTAAGCAATGCACTATGAAGCAAACCATAGCCACTATAGCATGAGATTGATCCCTGTCACTGGCCAGGAGAGTGACCCACATGGCACAGCAGACCTCTCCTGCCATGCCCGCTGCTCCCCTCAGCAGTGTATTTCAGTCGATCTGCCTGTTCTGTTTTCCACTCTGTCCTTGGTGAATCCTCTCACCCCCTGCTAAAATAAATCTTTAGAAAAAAAAAAGCTATACATACAAGAAGTCCAGAAATAGAAATATGAATGTTACCAGGGCTATGCCTTATCGCCTGTCAACTATACTTCAACAATTCTGCTTTACAATATAAACAGTGTTTATCAATTAGGAAAGATTACAGGCAATTTTAATTTCTTTTTTCTGCTTGCCTGTAATTTTCCAAATTATCTTGACTGTATATGCATTGCTTTTTTACTAAAAAACTATAAAAGATATTTCAAAACTCTTACAAGATCCAATTTTTTTGGTGTTTGTATACTTCTATAAACTTTATCAAGTATGTCCACATACTTAAACCACAAATAGCAGAAGGAAATGTTATGATTATGATTTCAGAGAGGAGGACACAGACTTGAGATGTCATGAACTTGTTCAAGGTCCAAGGCTAGTCACTAACAGCACCAAAATCTGATCCACGTTTCTGTTTACAAATTCCGTGACTTTTATTTTCTATTTTTTCACTATTTGCTACTCTGATGACCAGCATGTTTTACTGGCTCTAGAAAGCCCACAGGAAAATGCTTTGGGGAGAACAGAAGCAGTAGAGCTAGTATGTAAGATCCAAGACAAATGAAAGTGTTGTTCAAACTCACTCTTGGTGAAGGAGAGAAGAGCGAGAAAGCAATGGGAGGGGGGCCGAAGACCTGGATGCGCTGGCAGAGGGCACGGACAACTTTTCCCCCAGTTGCAGCATCACAGTTCTTGACTGCATGTCAACCCCAAAGGGCAAAGGAAACTGGACATGGAATCAAAGCATTTTGGGAGATAAAGATGGCAGCGAACCAAGAGCTGGAGCTGTCCGCTCACTCGGCTCTGGGACAGGTACCTTCATTCCTGCTGCGGCGGCAGGGCCACTGGGGTCCACGGCCTGGATGTGGCATGGTTTGCTTCCTCGTACCACGAAGCCCCAGCCGACAGCATCACCCACGATCTGGAGAGGAAAACCACAATTGGCCATCAGCAGTCAAGCCCTGGCAACTCCTGCCCTTCCAAGAGAGAACCAGCCCAGGATTAAGGGTGCCACTCCTTATCTCCTCTCCGTTTCAGTGGGAAAAAAGTGCTTGGCCCCAGGCTCTCTATGCGGGAATGTGGCTAAGAAACACCTGTTTGGCAGAAAGAAGCTTCTTCTGGGGTCACCGCTGAATCAGTAAATGGCAGATTGCCCCTTTCTCAGGCAGTCACGCAATATCAGATGCAAATGGAAGGTTGAGAAGATCATGAGAACATGGTTGAACTGTCTCTCCAGATGCATTTTCCATTCCTAGCATCTCACTTCTCCCTAGACCCAATGTAACCCTTGCAGCATCACCCAAACCTAAGGCAACGATTTAAATGACTAATGATGGGAACTATAAAGAGGCGGGTCTTTCCTGAAACCCAGTTTCCTCTTCTAAGAAAAGAAAGTACATAAAATCCACAGTTGATAAGCAGATGCTGGTCAACAAGTCCTTGGAACCTGAGGGTGCCTTTTCCTACTGACTGTTGATTAGAAATGGCAGTGACGGTCCCTGGGCCCACTCCTGGGCACATCTTTAACACCCCCCCTCTTCACTGCGACCCCCCCCCTCAAAATACAAGTGAAACATATTCACCATCCATTGCCAGTAATGCTGGCATTTAATTCTTTTAAATTTCAATTCAAACAGAAACATGCCCTTTTAAAATACAAAACAAGACAAACAGTGGATGATTTCACTCATATCTGGAATATAAAGAAACACAACAAAGGAAAAGACAAAACTAAATCAAAACAAACCCTAGAAATCTCATTGCAGAATTGAGGCTACCAGAGGGGGAGGGGTGAAGAACAGAGAGGAGGGGGTCAACAGGCTGTGATGGGGTAGGAAGGGGGTGTGGGGTGGTAATAGATACACCTGAAGAGCTGGGATCCTGTATTTTTGAATCACATACAGTGTGGTAAACCAATGTTACCTTAATAAAAAAAAAAATTGAAAAAATATATGTATGGATATAGTCCCAGTGCTTTTCTCAAATGGGCTGTAACTGGAACTATTCTATGTTAACTCCACAATTCTCAGAAGGTGAAGGAGCCCTTGACAAATATTTGCAAGGAAAAATGGGTTTGGAAATATATCCATGTCCCACACAAAGTAAAAGAGAAGAGTTTGAAAGAGGACCTCAGGCAGATGTGAGGACAGTGAGAGGAGGCCGGAGGAAGCAGCGTGAGTGGGTGAGATATGTCAAGGGAGCATGTGAGTTCTGCTTGGAAGCAGCCAGTGGGGCCAGTAGTGGAGGAGGCTGGGGAGCCTCTGAGAAGGGGCAGGTTGGGGGGCCTGCTTGCACACATGCACTACCCCCAGAGCCTTGTCTAACTCAAGCCACAGTAACCATTCAAAGGCATTTATCAATTGTATGCGGATAGATGGAAGCCAGACTTCTAGAGACAACCATAATATAGCATGAAAAGATGTGGCCATATAAGTATGTACACCTGTACCCTACATAATGTTATAAACCAATGTTATATTTTAATCTAAAAAATACCTCTAATTTATAAGAAAGAAAAGCATTTTCTCATAGAATACTCTCTCTTGTTTTCTTTCTCTACCTTGACTCCCCTTAAAAATGATTTTTAGAATTAACCCTAATGCAGAAAGAACTATCAGCATTATTGTACGACCAACTGCCTTAAAATCTGTAATTGTATTAGAATGAGTGCATAATGTAAATCTAAGGACACAGCAAAAGGAATGAAAATGTTATATTAATGATAATAGTAAGCCACATCAAGTCCTAATGCACTTTAGTGCCTAAGAAGGTGCATTACCATAACTATACCAAACACAAAAAGGAAGTGAGGAGAAGGGTTTAGTTTCCTTCCGTGAGCTACACTCTGACCCTGGACATGTGGACATGGCAGACGAGGAGCAGCCTGGGAGGAAAACCAACAGGGAGCCTACCGTGAAGGTCTTCCTAGCATAGGGAGCCCCGGGAGTCAGGAGTTCCTCTGACGTGACAGGTCTCTTTAACACTGCAAGACAGAGTCAATGTCAAGATGCAGACCCTTCCCAGCAGTCCATTCATTCACTCCCTCACTCGCAGATCACAACCCTGTTCTTGGAGTTAACTACCCAAAAGGACTAAGAAAAAAGAAGAAAAATGCCCAACTGTCTAGACAAAAGCATTAGGTGGCAGAGTTGCCTCTTAAGGCTCTGGAGCAACACTGACCATTCCTTATGCTCACTAAGCCTTTCTTTTTCTCCAAAGGGATGGTATGTTCACAGAGGGAAGGGGTTATGCCTTGTCATCTTTGCATCTCCGACCTCTGGGGATGCGGACACAAAATGAACCAAGTCTTTTCTTTGAAGGTGATGCACTGAACTGAGGTTGGACAGGACCCTACACAAATGGAGTGGAGGGTTTCCTCAGGGACGAGGGAGAGTGAGAAGGTGGGGGTATCAGCGGGCTGCAGGTTCCAGTAGGGTTGAAGAACTGATTAGGTCAAGAAAGGACTGCTTCAGTGCACAGGTTTATCTATAGCCCTTGTCTTAAATTTTTCTCTGGAATGCAAAGGCCACAAGTCTCTGAGAATCAGTTCTGCTTTGATTTGCATAGATCCGCCCTTAGGGGTGCTGGAACCTCATAGATCTTTGCCTCCACAGCGCTCTGGAGAAGCACCATCTCCCCCAGTGCTGACACATCCACATGCTGTTCCAAGCCTCCTTCAGAAGGGCTTCAGCTGCTGGGAGGAATAACGGCAGGGACTCTTGCTTGTCTGCAGGAATCATGTCTGAACAGAGCTACCTTGCCCAAGGTCATGCCCTCCCCCAGAGGCAGTCAACATCTAGTTACTGGTCAACGTTTGGACATAAAGGCCTGGCCCCACCCTAAGTCACTGAGACTGCCTCACAGTCCCCTCTGCCCAAGCCTTTGTGCCCATTCAACAGGAGCTGACCCCAAGACCTAATCAGCTTCCCACACACGGGTCTCCTTCTCTGAGAATCTGCTCTCCAGGAAAGCCAGCCTGCACAACTGCCCACATTGCCGCACTCAGAGTCAGGCCAGGGTCCCCACTTACCAGACTTAGGGTTGCAGAGCACAGGGGGGCTGCTGCTGAGGGTGGGGCTGCTGCTGAAGTAGCCGCTGCTGCCGCAGCTGCTCATGCTGCTCCTCCTCACGGCAGACACGATCTTGATCTCCTTGCTGGGGCTGACTGTGCGGGCAGAACACACAGTCACGGAGGGCGCTGGCCTTAGCTCCCTAGAGCACGAGGCTCTCAGCTGTGGGCACAGAGTCACATGTGCCAGGACAATCACTACGACACGGGTGTCAGATGTGCACTGTGGTCCTGCCACTCACTGACAGCACTACCTCGGGCCATTCTCTCCAGACCGCTGAGCCTCAGCTTTCCCAATTGTAGTGGAACAAAGAACTCTCATGGGGTTAGCGCAGGAGAGGCTCATGTAATGTACGTAAAAGTCCAGTTACCTAAAGCATTATCTCAAGAACTACAGAGCCTGTGTTGCACAATCCCTGCTAGGATGTAAATTAAGAGCTGGCTAGACACTCCAACCAATTAGCAGTGACAGTAAATACCTCCTGTTTTAACATCAAATCATTAGTAACTCGAAACCACGACAGAAAGAGTCTGAAATACAGAGCACACACATAAGCTTCGGAAGTGTATGTGAGGCGGCGGATTCAGTGATCCGATGTGATTCTCTTTGTCATGGAGTTGACTGCCCAGAAGCAGAAACAACTTGGTGGCTGCTTTTATTTATTTACTTTTTTAACCACACTTTTTGGTCATAAATAAAGATTTACTAGAGAACAGAATTCACAAAGGAGAGTTATCACTATCTGAGGCATTTCTCAGAACATAAAAACACAGGAACAGATAAGCGGCGCCACCGACATACCGGACATAAAGCTGGTAGATTTCCGGTTGTCGTGGCCCTGCTTCCGCAGGCAGAAGGGGCTGTCGTGCGTGTCCTGGGACGAGGGGGATTTCTCATTGAGCAGCTCCATCAGCCTTCGCCTCCGACGGAAGTTCATTCTGAACTGGTAGAGAAGATTGCTGTCCACAAATGGGTGCTTGTTGGACACTGGGGAGAAGACATAAGAAATGATAGTGTCTGGCACCGTGACCTCCGAGCACTGCAGCCAGAAGAGGCCAGCCAAGCGGGGCAAAAGTCTCAAGGAAGAGTTCAGTCGTTCCGACGCCACATGAGAGTCCATCTGTCTACCCGCAAATGGACCTAAATTCTTTTCATGTGCAATGTACTTTAAACATTTGCTGACTCACTCCTTTGAGGGACCTTTGCCCAAGAGCTTCCCCGATTTAAGCATGTCCTAAGTATCCAGCCCAGGGCTTACTTCATAGCAAAATGCCCATTCATTTTCATCTATTTTGAAGTAACTACAGACCAACAGAATTGCAACAAATGAACAAAAACAGAGGTCATATCATAAAGCTATTCCATTCATATGAAATATCTGGAACAAGGAATTGTGTAGACAGACTAGACGGGTGGTTGCTAGGGGCCGGCAGGCATCTAGGGAGTGAGATGACTGCACACACCTGTGAACATGCTGAATACCAAATTGAACACTTTAAAATGAATGAACGCTATGACATGGCATGTAAGCTGTATCTTGATAAAGCTATTTAAAAAATCAATAATAGAAACATGGATGGAGCTAAAAGGAATTATACCCAGTGAAACAAGTCAGAAGGCAAGAGAAAAATATCGGATGGCTTCACTATTAGGAGGAATATGAAAGAGCAACAAATACAACAACAACAACAAAAAAAAATAAAGAAGAAGAAGCTCAAGGAACTGAGCAATTACAACCAAAAGCAAACAAAAAACTCAACAAGACCAAAGGTCAAAGATAAACCAAAGGGACCATGGTGGGGAGGGGAAGGAAGGGAGGACAAAGATGGGCATGAGGGCAGAAAGAGCACAAGGGACTGAGGTGCTGGTGCATGGGTGGAATGGTGGTGGGAACTCCCTGGGGAATATAAATGTCAAATATAATTAAACAAATTTATAAAAAAATAAATAAAATCTACATACTGTAGTGCATAGATAACATAGTTTAGTCTTGAATATTCATGACAGTGAAATTTTAATTAGTTCTAGAAATATTATTTCATATTAAGAAAACCAATTACAGGAAGAAAGTTCATAGACACTTCTAAACTGAGCTTGTTTTAATATAAAAAAAATGATTTTCAGGGCCTCCCCTGGTGGCGCAGTGGGTTAAGCAACGCACTACGAAGCAGATCGCAGCCACTGTAGCACGAGTTCGATCCCTGCTGCCGGCCAGGGGGGGGACCCACATGGTGCGGCAGACCTCTCCTGCTGTGCCCACTGCTCCCCTCAGCAGTGTACTTCT
>JAGFMF010011709.1:13876322-13896962 GCA_019455555.1 Galemys pyrenaicus
GCTCCCCGCTCTGTCTGTGGTGAATCCTCTCACCCCCCCACACCTCTGGCCTGTGCCCCAGTGCTTGTATGCATAAATAAATAAATCTTTAAAAAAAAATGATTTTAAAAAAAAATCAACAATAATAAATTGTGCAGAGTACCTCTTATCCTTAACCCAAATTCTCTCAAAGATATCAACTAAACTAAATATCTATAGTATGATATCAATATCAAACCAGTAAATTAAACCGAGTATTATGTCAGTATAATCCACAGACTTAATTCCTATTTCAGTTCTGACATGCATTTGTGTGTTATGCTGTTTTGTTATCTTTGTCACAGATAGATTTGTGCAACCATACCACACTCAGAACACAGAACTGTTTCCTCATGTTACTCCTTCTAGCCCCCTCCCCCACTAAGTCCCTAATAGTGGCAACTGCTAATAAGTTCTGCATCGCTATAATGTTCTTATTTTGCCTTCATCCACTCATCCTTTTGACCTCATCCATACCATAGTCTGCTAAAAGCTGTATCTTCAAATCTTGCACATAAGAATAAAGTAATTAAATGGGAACTTTATTGATAGCTCTCTTTCAACAGTCAAATTTCAGGCAATGAAAGGCAAAGGTTTTTAGAGTCAGATGACAATGATTTTGAAGCCAACGCTGTGACCTTTGCTAGCTGAGCAATTTAGGAAACTTATTAATGGTTTAAGCCTCAAATTTTTTGCATAATTCTGCTGTGAAGAAGAAAAGGAATAATTTATGTAAGCGATCTGGAGTAACATCTGTTATAGAGCACTTTGAGCGTTCTTGATTCCTGAAGATGACATGAGCTGGTCATTCATGTGCATGCATATTCCTCCTGTCCCTTCTGCCCTTCTTCCAAGGTGCCCTTTGCCCATCTGTTATGAGTACTTCTGCCACTTAACCAGTTCTCCAGGTCAAGCTTAGCAAGTAACACTGGAAGAAACATAAATCTCAGAAGTCAAAGTCAAAGCAAAGCAAGAAATTAAAGAGCAAGTTAAGACAAAGAAAATAAGGGGAAATAACTAGACTAAGAAAGTCAAAGGATAGTGACTGGTCTCTAAATCTTGAGACACCAGATTAGTTCCAAATCTGCCATTTTCAGATTCTAGTGCTACATAGGATCTTTGTATTCTAGCCAATATTGTAACATAGATAATTGAACAAATTTCCTTCTTTGCCCCTTGAGAATATTTATTTCTAAAGAGGATGAAGAAGTAAGGTTCAAAGACTATGTTCAATATCTAATGTTCTAGTTGTGCTCTTATCAACAGCTGTAATGGAAACTGGCTTTTTTACACATCCAATTAATAAATTTCTGGGGCTTTCCAAATCATTCCTTTTGGGATTCTCTAGGGTTTGGCTTGGCATTAATAGGGAGGTAAAACAGAAGGAGAAACATGCCAAAAAAGTTGGAGCAACATAAATACAGGAGGATCTAGAGCTCATGATGTTGCTGATATTTGGTAAGAGGAAACAGGTCTTTATTCACTGAATGCCCTTACTTCTCAGACAGCAGGAGGGAAATGTCATGCTGTCTACGAAAATAAAAAGTGACAAGGTACACACACATTCTTTTTGTAGACAATATAGCTATATATTTTTCCCTGATAAATTAGTAGAATGATATCAGCAAACAAAGAAAAATTAAAAAGCCAATCATCTAAAAGGGGCAAAATAGGCTTCAATTCCACTCACATACAGAGTATATTAATCTCTGCAAATTCAGTTGGATATAAAATACCTTGCAGGCTGCTTATCTGGCTGGTGGGAGGAAAGTCACATACTTTCACCCATCCCTGAAATGTCAGCTCACAAATGATGTCACCCAACAGGCATCAAGAGATAAGTGAACTGACTTCTGCAGCAAAGGGGAGGAGAGTGGAAGGGCAGGGAAAGTGCATCCACTAGTCCTGGAGGGCACAGCATCAGAAATCTGTAAGGAGCAGTCTTTGATTTGGGATCACATGAGCAATTCAGTACGAGTGAAAGAGGGCTTGAACAGAGTAAGAGAAGAGGGAAGAAAGAGAAGGACTAATACAAGGAGGAAGAAGAGCAGCAAGGATGAGGCTGAGGAGGCCACGACTCGTGTCCAAGCTAAAGGTCTTTAAGCCTTAAAGACAGAAGATGCTCAGTTGCTGTGGAATCAGCATTCTCCTCATCGCTGCATTCCTCAGCAGTCCACCACTGCATTCCACGTGCCTACAACAAGGGCGGGCTGCAGGGCTTTTAAGATTTTATTTATGCATAGGAGAACTGGGGTACAGGCCAGAGGTATGGGGGGGGGTGGTGAGAAGATTCACCAGAGACAGAGTGGGGAATAGAACAGGTGGATCTACTGAAATATACTGCTGAGGGGAGCAGTGGGCAAGATAGGAGAGGTCTGCTGTGCCATCTGGGTCACCTCCCTGGCCAGAGATCCAACTCATGCTGCAGTGGCTACAGATAGCTTCATAGTGCTGAGACTTGACTCCTCGAGCCAGCAGGGAGACCTCTGGGGAAGAAGGCAGGCCTTTTAATGGGCCATCCAAGATTACATTCCATCCTACTACTCATTCATTTTCCCTGGCTCTTTCTTATCTCCTATTGATGCCTAGCCCTTCAACTAGAAAAGTCCACGTACGCCCAGAGACTTTGTTTAAGAGTACTGACAACTTGAAGGATGAATAGGGGCACTGAGGAGTAGGGACTCACTGCTTCAAAAAGCAAATATATTCTGCATGTGAAAGTGCTGCAACTTGGCTGCCAGCAAAACAAATCTTTGAGTTGTTACCCAGGTCCAGGGACGACGGACTCTTGTCTCCTGCCCCTGCTAGATCACAGGCTAGAGAGTCCAATTAGCTAATGTCATTTTGCGTTGCATTCTACAAAAGCTGTCAAGACTAAAAAATATCAATATTATGCTTTTTCATTGTGGCTCTGGTGGAGAACATGAGTTTGAGGCTTAACTATAAGAGAGGATGAAAGCTATATTAAAAAATAATAATTAAATCTGGACCCACATCAAACCATGCTAAAGAGATGCAGTAGCTAAAAGAGCCCTGTTCCCTAATGCAGCGAAAGTCCTTGGTTCAAGAACATCAGCGATTGTGTCTAAGTGCCTGCGCCACTCCAGGCCAAGGCTAGGTGCTTAGGACACAAAGCTCTTCGGGAGGCAGCAACAGCATGAGTCAGAGAACTGAAATTATGACTTCCTGAGTCCTGACAACATCACCAAGTGGCTGTGAGAGCAGGAAATTGACTTCAGAAAATAAAGTCTATTAACTGATGTTACTAACACAAAACACTTCACATTCACAAAGTTAGAACCCAATTAAACTTACTTAATTGACTGAGTGGAACAGGGAGGCTAGAAAAAAGAAGGGGGAAAAGGGTTCGGAGCAGACAGCAGGAAAGAGGAAATGAAAACAGGATGTTGTGATGGTCCAGGTCCCTGCTGCTTTCGTCTTGCTGCAGAAATGGAAAGGCAATAAGCAGAAGGAAGGCCAGAGTAGGGTTTATTCTTCTCTCTGCATAATTAAAGAATAGCTGGGAGCATTCCAGAGACTAGCACCTCTATTGTGAATGGGTATGCTTTTTAGACGTAAAATTGTTTTTTCAGAGACTAGCTTGTACGACAGGTGCAGAGAAGGCTAAAAACAAATTTATTTTGGCAAATGGAATACCTCAGATACAATTCAGTGAAGTAAATCTATGACTCTATTTTAGATCTTTCGGAAATGTAGGCATACATCCAAGGCCTAATTAAAGCACTTTGGTGTTGGTTTACTTGACATTATATATATTCAGCATCGAGCGTGTATAAGGTAATGCTTAAGACGAGCAATGGATAAGGTCACGAAGTCATACTGAGCTTTACCTACTACGGCACTGGAGGAAGACGATGTTGGTGATGACATTAGTACCAAGTGACATTTATTAAGTGACACACTGGGCCAGACTAAGTGTTCGGCCTGATTCTATCATTTTGGCTCATCTCTGTACTATTAGAGAGTTATTCCCATTTTACAGAGGAGGATTACAAAAGGCAAATTTGTTCAACATCTCCTGGTTATTCACTAGACGATCCGCGACAGAAACACTGACAGATTAACTGGAACCCCATCCCTGAATCACACTAGCCTGTGTGGAGGTAATTGTGCCAAAGGATGAGCTTATAAACACAAGAAAAGAGGCTACAGCGTCTCATTTATTCCTGTCTCCAGGTTACAGAAGGCAATTTGGCTGGGCACATTTTCCACAGAATTCTTCACCAGGACAAAATGTTTATTACTTTAGCGTCGCTTACACGAAGACCATAATGACAGCACAGAAAACAGCACTCTGGCCTCAGATGGCCCTGGACTGAACACCAGCTTCACTACTTACTGAGGTCCTTAACTATGCTGACCTTTGATTTTATTCGTCCATAAAATGAACTGAATGAACAAAGAAATAACAAGGGCAAAAGGCCTGTTAAAACTTCTGGTCCATGGAGACTCTCAATTCATGTCAGCCATATACAGGCTTCCAGTTGAGGGTGCAGGCAGTCCATACCACAGGACACCTATGCAAGGTATGAGCCTTTCCAGACTTCACCTGTGCAGGGGAAGGGTGTAGCAACTCTAAGTGGTCTGGGAGGGTAAAGAGGACTCCTACAATAACCAGATAAATTCTGCAGGGTCAACAGCACAAAAGGTATCCGATGTGACATGGCAGGCATCAAAACAAAATCTTACCCAGGAACCACTGGGTGCAAAAGTCCACCAAAAACCTCAATCTCACTATTCCCCAAAAGTTAGTGCATTAACCTGCTGCAGTCCTCCTGTGCAGTAATTCATCAGGTGTGCTGATTTCGTCAGGTGTGATGAATATTACAAGACTGAATAGACTAGGACCCTACAAGGGAGAAGAAGCAGGTGTTCAGAAAAGAAAGCAAGCAGTAGTGAGATTTAGTCATTTTTTTTTAAACTGCCTTCATCTATTTTCGATGTTATTTGTATTTGGACTCACTTTCTCAAACAAAAAAAAAGAAGGTAGAAATATAGGAAAAATCTTTTCTACATAATTTTTCAGTAAACTTAATATTCTGGATATGTGCAGACAGAGAAAAACTGCACAAATCATAGACAGTCTCTTACACCCCTTACCTAGCACCCCCTAGTGTTGATATAACCATGGCATGTGGGTCAAAGCTAAGGCACTGAGGGCCTCCCTGGTGGCACAAGGGGTTATGTCACAGTCCTATCAAGCTATCTACAGCCACAGCAGCACAAGTTCAATCCCCCACTAGGGAGCTGACCCACATGGTGCAGTAGACCCGTCTCGCCTGCTGCTCCCCTCAGGAGTGTATTTCAGTCAATCTGCCTGTTCTGTTCCCCACTCTATCTCTGGTGAATAATCTACCCCCCATTCCCTACACCTTTGCCCTAGACCCTGGTTCTTCTATACATAAATAAATAAATATTTTAAGAAAACCAAAAAACCTAAGGCATTGACACTGGTAACCCACCTCGTTTAAATCCAGCTTAAAGCTACAAGGAATCTCCTTGTATGGTCACAGGAAGAAAACTGCTCCTTGGAACCTCATAATTACTTAAATGAAAAAGACATTTGTCCTTGTAGCTGACAACGCTAGCCAAAACCCATTGATCCAAAACCCATCTGACCTTTCTTCCTCTGTATAATTTGTACAGGGAGGCAGTGTGCCCAGCTGAAGGTCTTAGGTTCACTTCCAGCCAGGGGTGGCCCTCTGACACAGTCCTGGCCCAAGGATGCAGGCAGAAATCCCTGAAAGAAGCAGCCTTTCCTAAATAAAAAGCAAAGCATTGCTAGATGACTCTTCTCCTTGGCATTCTATTCTCTTCCTACCCAGAATGCAGACATAGGCGCAGTGCACGTGAAGAACGTCACAGCAGAGAGAAGGGAGGAGCCTGCCTCCACCTCATTATCAGGAGCCCAGGACCCCTGGGCAAACGATGCTCGTCTCACAAGGCAGGAGACAAGTCAAGCAGGCAGAAGCCAAGTCTTATAGTAAGCAGCCCAGGACACAGTACCTGGCCTCAACGTCCCACCTAACTACAGTATCTCCTTCTAACCAAAGCAAGTGAAGTAAACACACATCAGGAGATGCCAGCGCTCAAAAAGACAGAGTTGCAATAATGTCAGTTCACCACATAGAACATTACTCTGAAGCTAGCAAGAACCCAAAGGATCCCATAAAGAGCTACTGGGAGTTGAAGAAAGTTCTCTACATTTTAGGTCACCCACTGGATAAAACTTTTCTGAGCAAAAGTAGAATTGCCAAGCTCAGGTCTAATTCATTGATGGTAACCAACTATTTCTGACTCACAGAACAGAATTGGATTTTTGGTGGTATCACTAATGTAGTAGATACACATGTTTTTAATGATGCATGCCTGAAACTCATATAATGTTACAATGCAATGTTACTTCAATTACATAAACAGTAAGAACAATGAAAGAAACCTTGGCTGGAGTGAAGACAGGAGAATTGTTTGTTATCACTATTCCAGACACTTACAGTTTTATTTAAGTGTCCAGAACTGGCACAGCAAAGTTTAGATAGCCAGGTACACTCCCCACATGAACTGTGGGCCAGGTGATTACAAAGGTCTGTGAGATAAAGGACTAAAACATGAAATGCACTGGAATACCACCCTGCCCTGTGCTGATTTCAGAAAGGTCCAGACTTGGTTCGCCAAGAAGGAAGCCACCAGCACACGAAGCTGCCACGCACTTGGAGCGCTGCTTGTCAGAACTGACGTGAGCTGGAAATGTCAGATATGCACTCAATTCTAACGGTTGAATATGAGCACAAGAGTGCAAAAGAGCTGTTGATATTTTCATACTGATCACATGTTGAAATGATGATATTTTGACTGTGATTAAAATATATTAATTTTACCTGTTCTACTTTCCTTGCTGCAGCTCCTATAGAATTGGAAGTTAAATAAACTGGATTGCCTTGTTGACTGACAACATATTTCTACTGGAAACAGGAATGATCTAGAGACGGATCCCATAGGGACAATCCTTGAAAAGTGTAGAGCTTTGACAGCCATTGTCATAAACAATAACTTATTTTGAGCTTCCGAATCAAGAATTGTTGTTATTGCTGTCTTTTTCCTTTTATATCTCCCTTCCCACCCCCATCCTTCATTTAACACAGAAGTCCATCCAGATTCAACTGGAAAACTCCCGTTGACGCTGTGGTCTCAGCAATTGTTGCAGAGGGGTTTACAGACAGAAGTAAGCCAGTAGCAAAACCAACATTCTTGGCCGTAGGCAGGGGGCTCTGGCACTTTGCAGTCAGAATGAAACCTGGGAAATAGCTGAGGGAGTGGCTAAGATAAAATGAAAAGAATGTAGACCCTGGCATGCAGGCCTTCCTTGGATGGAAGAAGTGTGGGAGTGTACTCTCAGCTGTATCAGATGTTATCACCCTACAGCAAGTGAAGACCTTTTTCTGAAAAGCTAGATAGCATGCCAGGGCCTTTGTAAATTTGTGGATTTGAAATTAGCATAATTTTACAAAAAGATCACACTCCAAGTTAGATGACTAAATGCAAATTTTTCCCAATTGTACTAGGTTATGTGTGTGTATGTGTGTAATTGCTTCAATTTTAACTTAATACTGTTCTAGAGCTACACCCATCCGAGTTTAAATGCAGTCAGGTTTATACCTAGTAATCACTCCACAGTACTAGTATATTTTAACTTGTTTATCCATTCCTGGCTGAAGAGAGAAGGAAGGAGCAGGGAGGAGGCGGGTAGAAAGCAGGAGCTTTTCCAAAGAACAATCCAGATGTATCGTCTAAGTCAGGAGTATTAGCTAAGAGATTCTGAGTCAAAGCAAGTGGCTAAGAAGCAATAACTGGAAGTCATTAGTGGGAGAATTTCTTGAGGAGAGCCACGAGAGACAGCAGTGTGACAAGGACAAAATGGCTGTGAGGATAATTATTCTAATTGTACCAGGGAAGCCTGGGTCTCAGACAAGAACCCTTGCCCAAAGCCCCAGTCTTCCTTCTGTTTGGTAGGGGAATATTGACAAGCTCACTCAAGATCGACAGGAGTCAAAGCTACAGCAAAGGTCTGTGATGAGAAAGAAAGAAACAGATCACTCCGGAAAGCGCAACCTCTTTTTTTTTTTTTTTTTAAGATTTATGTATGCATACAAGAGCTGGGGCACAGGCCAGAGTCACAGGAGGTGAGAGGATTCACCAGAGACAGAGTGGGGAGCAGAACAGGCAGACTGACTGAAACAAAGACGAGAGCAGCAGTGGGAGAGGCAGGAGAGGTCTGACGCACCATGTGGGTCCCCTCCCTGGCCGGCGGCAGGGATTGACTCGTGTTGCAGGGGCTGCAGTTTGCTTCGTAGTGTGTTGCTTAACCCACTGCGCCACCAGGGAGGTCCAAAGCGCAACCTCTTAAGTTTCTGTTCCCTCCCACCTCCAATCCTGCTGTGAAGGCTATGCTCCAGGTCACATCTGGTAGTAACCAAAATGAACACCACAGTGCTTCCTAAGCAGGTGAAGAGAGGAGGCGCTATCTCTGGTGGCACAGCGGGTTGAACGCCACACTGAAGCATCCGCGCAAAGTAGACCGAGTTCGATCTGTTACAGGGCAACCCTAATATAAAATGGGTTTCCCTCACTGGGTCCTCACCCGCGCGCTCAGAAGACTTTTATAGTAAGTCCCAACTTGAGGTACACGTGACAACAGTTATTAAAGGGTTTTATTTTACGAAAGAAGGGGAATAAAATAGTAATAATACCAAGGGAAAGAGAGGGATACAAATCCGTAAATATCCTACCAGATCTTCTAAGCAATGGCGCGTTGAGAGCTGGCTCCAGCTCGAGTGAGATGGCTCCAAAGGAAGAGAGAGCCCCAGGCTCACCTCTGGTTTTATAGGCAGCCTGGCTGCTTAGCGCCACCTTCAGGTCCCAGTGATCCACTCTTCGATAATCATATTATCGGATTTGTGGTTCTGGAAAACTGGTGGTCTGGAGTGGGGGTTGGAGTCCATAAACCTATCTGTGTAATCCATTCAGGACGACCTTTCCCCCTAACAGATCCCTGGCCAGGGAGGAGACCCACATGGCGCAGCAGACCTCTCCTGCCTTGCCCACTGCTCAGCTCAGCAGTGTGTTTCAGTCCGTCTGCCTGTTCTGCTCCCCACTCTGTCTTTGGTGAATCCTCTCACCTCCTGCGACTCTGGCCTGTACCCCAGCTCTTGTATGCATAAATAAATCAATATTCTAAAAAAAAAAGAGAGAGAGAGAGAGAGAGGAAGCACTAACAGGATCAGCTTGAACTGGCCATTCTACCCAGGAGATCCTCATATGCTTGTCCAACAAGCCCGAGACCCTGGCCTCCACGGCCCGCTGACAACTGAAAGCCAGCTGAGTACTTAAACGGCCACATCAGGCCAGGCTGCCCGGCTACCGTGAGATGGCCACTTTCTTTTTCAGCTGCCCAGAAATGGCGTGCTTGTGTTGCAGAAGTCTTTGTGCTGTTGTAAAAGCTTCACATCGAGGCAAATGGAGGACCAGCACTGAGGGGACACTGGTGATGGGCTGCAGGGACCTTGGTAGGCGTGGGGAGGAGCGCAGGCCTTGAGTCAAGTGTGGTCTGTACCTACAGGATTCATTTCTGGACGTCTGACAAAAGTGAAACTAGTGTCAAGGAAGGAAAGAAATATTTAAGCTTCGACATGATTCACAAAAGTGCAGAACCCTCATGTTTGGGGAGATGACAGACATCAAATAAGTCATCGTTGATTCTTTTCGCACTATTAAAAATTTAGAGCTGTTGTCCTTTAAACAAAATCAACACTGTATTATGTGCCAGCCTGGCAGTCCTTGACTTCAGCAAGCAATCTTCTTACCATATGTTTTTATTGCAAAAGAATTCTGCCTGTGTCCATTTTTTCCTCCTGCTTTAGATTCAGTTCCAGTAAAAAGTAAGACAGAGCCAAAGCAGATGAGTGGGAAAATCCCCAGAAATTTTAAATTGAGAAAGAAAAAAAATGTATCTGATTATGGGTGCTATTAAAGATATTAAACACTGAAAGTATATTAAGGGCCTCCCTGGTGGCACAGCGGGTTGAGCGCCACATTGTGAAGCATCTATGGCACAGCAGCGCGAGTTCAATCCCGGCCAGGGAGGGGACCCACATGGCAGTAGACCTCTCCTGCCTCGCTCACTGGTCCCCTCAGCAGTGTATTTTGGTTGAGCTGCATGTTCTGCTCCCCACTGTGTCTCTGGTGAATCCTTGTGCCTCTGGCCAGTACCCCTGCACTTGCATGCATAAGTAAATAAATCTAAAAAAAATTATGAAAGTAGATTAAGAAAATATGCTAGCCAATCTTTACTTTTTCTATTCAGAATTCTATGCAGAAGCTAAGAATGACTATACCAATTGCAAATGTCTCAATGTTCTTATGTAAACAACAGTGATAAGGTTACCACCTGCATTGATTCTTTAGGAGGATTAAATGACTAGTTAATAGCAGTAAAGAACAATCTAGCCTCTTCATCTTCCTAGCACTCATTTCCCTGTGATAACAGAATATTAAGAAATATGATTTTTTATCTTGATGGAACAACACTTCTCCCTCACTTGGTAAGTCTGTCAATCAAAGGATCCTTTCATCTGGGGCCAAAGAGTGGGCATGGGGCCCAGTTCTACCCAAGGGGAGCTAGTCTCTAACAATGAACATCTGAAGAGAGTAACTGACTAGGAACAAAATAGCCAGAGCTGATTTATCCTGCTAAGGTATCCAGGAGGGGTTATCCCTTGAGTCACTGGTTCTTAGCCACCCAGGTCTCTAGTTGCCCTAGTTCTTCTTCAGGCAGCTGGTTTTTCAGTGTTTCTCCTAACTGTCAGCTAGTTCCGCCATAGATCCGAAGCAACTGATGACTGGAGATACTTGCATTCAAAAAACTCTAGCTGGTATATAAATACCCAGCCTTGTGCCAGCAAATGGCAAGTCCTCAATAAGCGGTTATTATTGTCATTCATTCACTGAGTATTTTTTATTCAGAACTTAATATATAAATGCCAAGTCACTGGGAATACAGAGATGGAGAAAAGCAAATTCTCTCTCCTCAAAGTACTTACATTTTAGTTAAGCATAAAGAACGACTAAGATTCTGGGTACCATCTGTAATGGAAAAAAAAAATCTCCATTTTTGTTGGTGGCAAGAAGTTAGCAAATGCAAAAGGTCAGAGCCCGTTAGTAGGGTTAGGGTTAGGTTTAGGGTTAGGGTTAGAGCCCATTAAAGGTCAGCGCCAGTGATAAAGAGGGTAGGCAAGCAAGGGTAGATTGCCTTTGACAAAGACTCTCCTTGTTCTGACATTGTATCTTTTCTCTGAGTCCTCTTGTCAACTAGGACATGACCTTGGCCTTTATCCAAGGTCAAGGTCAAGAGGTCTGCCCAACCCAGTGTTAGCAATGAATCCCACTGAATCAGTTTAGTGAGAATCCCTCCACCCTTCATATCTGATGACTCTTGATAGTTGATCAACTCCTTGATCCTCTATCTTTGATGGGCAAGCTCTTCACTTTCCTTTAGTAAGAATTCTTTGATTCTGCAAAAGCACTCCCCACCCTCCCTTGACCTCTCCTATTAATTTTCCTTCCACTGACCCTTCACCCTGTTCCTTAGCTATAAAGCCACTCTTGTCATTGTTGTCTCTCATCTCTCTTACCTACTGCAATACCCCTATTGCAAAAGTCTTCAATAAAATCTTCCTTATCATTTTGACATATGACAAAATATTTTTTATTTAATATCAAATGCTCTTTGGGCAAGTTACAATCTTTCCCTTCAAACATCAGTGCCCTTTTTTCTTTCTTCCTACATTCTTTTCCTCTTTCCCAACCCATCTCTCTTTATTTCTTTGGTTAAGCTATTACAGGCTCAGGCTGAACTCTGTCAAGGATCTTCATTACTGGAAAGATGGGCTAATGCCTGTCTGGATCTAGCATGTACCCTCCTTTGCAGCAAATTCTGAGTTCTCTCTCTGAGACTCTCTCTCTGAGAGTGAATAGCTCAGCTACTATCTCCCTGTCTTCTGTTAGAGGGTGTGATAATCACAAATGCCTGCCAACAGCTCAGCATTAAAAAGATAATATAGGTAAAACTGCTTTGTGTAGAGCAGAATGTTATATCAATATATTTTTAAAACAAAAGAAAAAGAAAGAGGGATTGATGAAGTGTTGAAATTATTGAAGTAATGTGACTAAATCTTTAAAAAAGGAAATTATATGCCTGGACACAGTAGCAACAGCCTGATTAGGCAGGGTCAGCTGCCACAGCTGTGAGCAATTTACCCCCATGATTCTCTGGTTTCTAGCTCCCTCCATTTGAGGATAAGAAAGCTGGAGAGCAGCAAAAGCAGTGGAAGGGTCATGCCATTTGCAGTGGTGACACAAAACCTCAAGACACTGGTCACTGCTTGGAGAGGGGAATCATTTATTTTAAGGACTCACAATTGATATGGTTGCAATAGCTGCAAGACTACATGAGCTGATACAATAATTTGAGAATGCTTTTCTAGTCAAGGGGGCCATCCAGGTAGCATCCAGTCTTCTTTAGGGTTAAAGAGCCGGATTACCTTGGATTGAATCTTGAGTCTACCATTTATTACCTCTTGTCTTCTGCAAGTTACTTAGCCTCCTCTAGAAAATGAGAATAATTATGAACCCTAACTTAAGGAGTCACTGAGAAGAATAAATGAGTCCATGAGTAGAGTGATTAGAACAGGGGCTGGCACAGAATAGAGGCTCCATAAATTTTAACTATTGTCTAGAGTTGATCAGATCTTGTGTAACAGCTGGCATGTGGGGCCATAGGAGGTAGATGCTGTGCTAGAAGCTTTTGCCAACTGCTATCATTTCATTCTCTGACAGTGCAGGAAAGTTACCAAAGCAGCCCAGATGAAGAAGGGTCAGCTCCTGAGACTGGCCTGGGGGTAATGGGAACTGGACTTTTGAAAGTTACTGATAAGGCTTGTTTGAAATCCTGGGCTCTGCGGTTGCTTGTTACAGGATGCATAGAAGGGGGCCAGCACGGTCAACAGGTGCCATTTTCCCACTTCCACTGACACACTGTGGGGCTGTGGGCCCGGTCACAGCATGCCAGGAGCCAGACTTCCAAAGCGGGGGCACTACTGGGCTACGCTGAGCAGCCAGGTGAAACTAGAGAACACAGAACACATGGGCTCAGGGGCTCTTGCTTCTCTGGCTTTCACTTGCAACCATGGACTTGGAAGGAGACTCTTGAAAGAGACACACGGGTGAGAGACACGTGGTCCTGGAGAGACACATTGGCAGTCGTTGTCCTGACTTCACGGTGGATTATTTGGTACATTTTGAATTCCGAATCTCTCCTTTTATCCCGACAGCTGACCCACCTAAGTTCCTTTTGTGGTTCCTGCCAGAAGGGGTCTTCGACTTGTGGCAAACTATTGTGTCTCAGTGGCCCTGCTTCTGGACAACCCTGCTTGGTGGTGTTTATGAACAGGAGGAGTTATGTGATTTGGGAGATTTTGTTGGAAAACCATGATTAGGAATAGCCCTTTTCTCTTTCTCGATGCCTGCCAATTCTACTAAAGATCTTTCTCATCAGGAGTCAGCTTCCTTTGTCTTTGTGCTTGTGGATGGCTGGATCCCTTTGGAGCGTGCACCCCTTAATAGCTTGGGATCCCTGGGTGCCCTCCTTGCCATCGCAGCAAGAGCTGGCCCGTGCACTCACCGTGCTGGATGATGCCATGCTCCATAAGCCGGTGGCACAGCTGCTCTGCCTCTTTCCTGGTGGTAGCCTCACCTTCCTGGACCAGCCAATCCAGGAACTCAGACGCCATGAAGGTGCGCTCATACTTGACCCCTTCCTCTTCCCTGGGCTGCAGGAGCGTGCTTTCAGGGCTCATCAGCCTGGAAGGAAGAGAGGGAAGAAAAATAAACAGAAAGGAAACAGCTCACCTGAAACCCTATATCACAGGCTTCTGTGGAGGATCACAGCAAAATCACTAAACAGATGTGGTAGCCATGGGAGGCATCTGCTTCAGAAGTGAGCATTATAGGGCCTCCCTAGTAGCACAGTGGTTAAAGTCCCAGCACAATCACACTATTGCCAGTCCAAGTGGCATGAGTTCGATCCCCAGCCAGGGAGCTAACCCACATGGCGCAGCAGACCTCTCCTGTCTCACCTGCTGCTCCCCTCAGTGGTGTATTTCAGTAGATCCTCCAGTTCTGCTCCCCATTCTGTCTGTGGTGAATCCTCTCACCCCTGGCACCTCTGGCCTACACCCCAGTTCTTGTATGCATAAATAAATAACAATCTTACCAAAAAAAGAAGTGAGCATTATACATGTCTTCTGTTAATTAGAAAGAAATCGGAAATGCAATCCAAAACCATAGTGTTAGTGGACAGAGGTCCATTTAGCCCTCTTGAGCATGAGTAGCAATTTCCGAGTTCCACCCTATCTTTTAAAAAGGCTAGGATTTTATTCCTGAAGCCGTTATTCCATTTTCCAATCATTGCGGTAAGGGCTGCAAGTCCTCATATTGAAATACTAATCCCAAACATGGTGGTATTTGGAGATAAGCTAATCAGGTTATGTGGGTGGAACCCCCCCCCCCCAAGTGAAATGACAGCCCTCCAAGAACAACAAAAACTGACCAGAGAACTTGCTTCCACTTTCTTTCTCTGTGATTATAGAACAGGAGACTCTGCAAACCAAAGAATGATCTCTCACCAGATACCAGATCTGCCCGTGTCTGGGTCTTGAACTTCCCAGTCTCCGGACTGTGCAAAAATAACTGTTTATTTTTTAAACCATCCAGTCTATGGTATTACTAATCACTCCTTTACAATTCCCCTACCTTCACGTGACTTGTTTCTCATACCTACTTTGCCAAGCATTCTTCAATTCTTTAATTCTCTAGGCTTCTAACCTCACCAGGCTTCTGAAACAGTTCCCACTAGGGCCATACTTAAGCGTTCCCCCACATAGCTACATATGACAAGCAGTCGGCAAGTCCTTATTTTATGCGACATTAATAGCATGAGATGTTGTTGGCCACTTCTCTGAGCTAGAGGAACGTCGTCCTGCACTAGGTTCCCTCTGTTCGTCTGTTGCTCTCTTTCTCAGTTACCATTGTGCTGGAATTTCATCTTCCTCATTTCCCTGGACTTAAAAAAGGCTGGAACCCCTTGAGATGCAAGGGGGTTCTAGCTATCATCAATATTTTTATACTTTTTTGGTAATTGACAGATTAGAGACTACCTCCCCAATTCAATTATGAGCTCCAATACTATAGGTTCTATGTTGTCCATAACACCTTATTTATTGAGAAACAGATCCTCATAAAATGCCATAGTCATTGTGTCATCTTTTCTTTAAAACTGTTCTGAATAAGTTCCTATCTTGTACATGAAAGTTTACTTCTCTTTTATAAACCTTCTGTTTCTTCTCAAACAATCATACACAGTCCAAATTGTACTATGTCATTCTAGAGCAGGAAGAACGTTAGGGCTCACAGCAATCCAACTTCCCCTTCCTCCCTATGAAAAATATGTTAATTCTCATCCAAAGAAGAATGAATTAATTATAAGACTGAATACTTTGGGAAGAAGGCTGGCTCAAGGTCAAGCAAATGCTAACAAGCCCTTTACACGTGTTTATAAATCATTTCATGTGGGGGTTACTGAACCTTTGTCTTTGAATGTCCATTCATATGATTTCACGTCAAACCTTTCGGACTTAGAGACCCGTCCTAGTGTGAAAGAACACTGGACTAGGGACTCTGAAGACCATGTTTATTTGGACAAATGGCCTGTCCTTTTTCTTTTCAGCCTCCTTTTTCTCCATTTTATTATTTTTTTAAAGATTTATTTATTTATGCATACAAGAGCTGGGGTACAGGCTAGAGTCATGGGAGGTAAGAGGATTCACCAGAGACAGAGTGGGGAGCAGAACAGGTAAATTAACTGAAACGCACTGCTGAGAGGAGCAGTAGGCGAGGCAGGAGAGGTCTGCTGCACCATGCAGGTCCCCTCCATGACCAGGGATCGAACTCTCACTGTACTGCGCCACACATGCTTCATAGTGTAGCACTCAACCCTCTGCGCCACCCCAGGGAGGCCCCTTCACCCAGTTGTTTTGAGGATCCTATGGCAGTATGGTTGAAACAACTTTACAATAGAAAAGACAGTGTGCATACAAAGTGCCTTACTAAACTAATCAGCCCTCTGACCTCAGGAGAGGAGGAATTCGGATCTAATAGCTACAAACTGATGATTGTGGAGACTCTTCTGAGGTTCGCCCCCCCACCCCCACTTACTCCCCAAAGGAATTCTCAGAGTCCTACTATTTAGAAGCCATGGGAAGTGGGCAGGCACAGCTCTGTCACAGACAAATCACATCACTTTTCACTGCTACAGCATCCCCAAACTCATGTCAAATAAGGAAGATTAATACCTACTCTACTTTCTTTACTGGATTGCTATGATCGTGAACAACCTTTAGAGGAAAAAAAAATCCACACACATACTAAAAAAATCCATAAAAATATATGCTTTTACATTAAAGGTATTTATAAAAGCTATTAGCAGATGCAGAAAACCACAAACAGCCCTCTTACTGTGCACACAATGGAACTCCTTTTTAAATCTCCTTTAGACCGCTCCCTAAGGCAGTCAGTCCTCTTCTGTACTTTAATCCATCCTTAGAAACAACTGCTCTGCTGCCTTTTCAGGGTTAGTAACAGCTGAGCTGGAATGGATAATAAAAATCACATTTAATATAATAATGATCAGGGTCTTCCAGAAAGTGGAAAAGACAACTGCCATATTTACAACAACACAGACATTCCTGACATTCTACAGGAGATTATGCACAGGGACAGACACAACATTAACTCTCAGGCTTCTTTCCAATGTGACTTCACTGCTTCTCTTGTCAAAAAGTTGAGCGAATTTCCCCTTCCTGGCTATTGACCAAGTAAACAGAAGCGGCATGATGTGACATCCAAGGTGAAGCTTTAAGAGGCCTGAAACTTCCATCTTCATCCCCTGGAATGGGGACAGCCGCACTCAGGCAATAGCCAGTACCACCTCAGACACAAATGAGCCGGCCTGGATGCCCCCGCCCAACAAACTCTAAAGAATGAGCCCAGGTGAAGCTAGGTGAGGAACTGCCACACAACTCATGGAAACAAGAGAAGCAATACATCAGTGTTGTTTTAAATAACTGGGTGATTTTTTACTTTGTTTTGTCTGTTTGATTTTTTTTTTAGGGAGAGATAAGTGGAATACTTTCATAGCAATGGACAGTGGCAAAAAGATGTGACTCCCCACCAACAGAGACATTACCTACAGAAATGTGAATGAATTCTGGAAGGTTCTAGAAATAAGCTATATGTGATAAAGCCACACGGTGTTAGATCTGGGAGTCTTAGCTGTCAATGGGTCCAAGCACATGCCCAAACAAGGAATTCTTCCAACCCTCTATTCACGTGTTGTTGAGCAAATAAAGGAAAACCAGTTTCCTCAGTTTTCCAATTTTAGACATTGTTTTATCTAAGAAATTTTCTCTGATCCCACAAATCTGGACCATGTGTCACTTTAAGGGCACCCCTAGTTTCCTACGAGGCCCCTCTTAGAGCCCTAGGCAATCACCTTCTTACATATCAAGAAACTTTCTAAAACCAGAGTCCTATCTATATGACTCATAGCCACTTCCTGGGACAACCGGTCCTCAAAAAATATTAGCTGAATGAATAAATGAAACTCATCTGTGTGCACTCCCCTGCTATACATCATTATTCAAGTCATTGTTAAAAATGACTCCATTGAAGATACAAAAATAGTCCTAATTCTAAGAAGTCCTCTTCTTGCTTAGCAGCTTGTCTTTCAGGCTGTGGTGGGGACAAGTTGTTGGAGGCTAACTGGTGTCACGTCTTGTAACCAGAAACATGACCTGCCAGCCCTCCAGAGGTCCTGCTAAGTAGCTGGGAGTTTTCTGGACAAGTGGCTAGTTCCTACTTCTGCCAGTGTGAACTGTAGAAAAGAGACCGACTGGAAACCTGCCTGGATGGGTTCAGCCTGCTATTTAAGACATGCCACACACTCTGAGCTCTTCCTCACTTCATTTCCCCTTGAAATAATAATGTTCCCATCTAAGTGCCCCTCTTTAAAGGCAAAGCCTTTGATGGAATTTGATCTTCATATTAATATGTAGTCACAGCATTAAAGAAAAAAGTTGCTTTACTACTACTTGCTTCAATTATCTTCCGCTATGGAACAAGCTATCCAAAACCTCCATTTAATTATGTATTGTGTGGGCTGCCTGGGGTTCACTTGGCTGGTTCATCTATTGCTCTTCCTTGAGGTTACTCATGCAGCTGCAGGCAAACGGAGCTAGGACTGGGTGTCTTGTACATACAGAGCTGGACAACCATCATTACAACCCAAGTTAGAATATTTCCGTTCCCCCAAAAAGAAACGCTACACTCATTAACAATCATTTCCTTTTTTCTCATTACTCTAAAGCTAGACGAACACCTATCACTAGCTACATCGAAGAAACTGCCCTAAAGAGAATCATATAATCTGTGATTCTTCATGACTATTTCTTTCATTTAGCTTTATCTTTCAAGTACATACAGCAAGGAAATAGTATTTCGTTTCTTTTTATTGCCAGATATTATTTCTTTGTAAGGATATAACACCCTTTGTTTATCCATTTATCGGTTAATGGACATTTGTGTTGATTCCATTTTTGATTATAAATAATGCAGCTTTGAGCATTCATATAACAAAAGTTTTTGTGTGCAAATGTTTTCATTTCTCTTGGATGTAAACCTAGGAGTAGAATTGTTAATTATGTGGTAACACTGTTCAACATTGAGAAACTGCCAGACTATTTCCCAAAGGGTTGGACTGTTTACATTCCCACCAATACAGCATGAAAGTTCCAATCATCAGCCGTTGTTATCATCTGTTTCTTTATTAGTCACTCTAGAGGAGATGAGGGAGCATCTTAACGTGGTTTTGATTTGCATTTCCCTGATGATTGATGATACTGAGCTAGTTTTCATGTGCTTTCTGTCCAATTGTGTATCACTGAAATATGAGTGCACATCCTTAATTACTGAATTGATATTCTGGATGAAAGTTCTTTATCAGACATATGATTTGCAAATATTTTTCCTCATTCTGTGTTTTTATTTATTTACTTTCTTTGTTTTTAAATTAAAAAACAAACAAAACTTCTCAAAACCACTTAAGGAGTTTTTGGGGTTCCCCCTCTTTCATGGTGGTATTGTTTACAGTCTAAAGTTTTCAATTTTGATATAATCTAATTTATCCATTTTTCTCTTTTGTTGCTGATCCTCTTGGCATTACATTTCGGAAACCACTGACTACACAAAGCCTGGGATGATTTTCTCCTATGGGTTTTATAGCTTTAGTTATTAAATTCAGTTCTACAGCCCATTTTGAGTTAACTTTTCTACAACACATGACCTGAGGACCGAACCTTCCTTCTGCATGCAGCTATCTACTTCTCACTGCCCTATTTGTGTTAAAAAGGCTTTTCTTTCCCATTAAATTATCTTGACTTTCTTGTCAACCACTGAGGACTTCTTTTTTAAAAAAATTTATTAGATTTAATAGTATTTGACAACATTTGTAGTCCCCAGGGGGTTCCCACCACCATTTCACCCGTGCACCATCACGTCAGTCCCTTGTGCTCTTTCTGCCCTCATCCCTGTCTTTGCCCTTCCCTGCCTCCCTCCGGCCCACCCACACCCCTCCATGATCCCTTGGGTTTATCTTTGATCTTTTGATCTTGTTGAGTTTTTATTTGTTTGTTTGTTTTTGGTTGTGATTGCCCATTTCCTTGAGCAAAAGTAGATGACTGGATCAAGAAGATGTGGTACATATACACAATGGAATGCTACTCAGCAATCAAAAATAAAAAAATTAGGGACATATATAGAAACATGGATGGAGCTAGAAGGAATTATACTCAGTAAAACAAGCCAGAAGGCAAGAGAAAATATCGGATGGCCTCGCTTTTAGGAGGAATGTGAAAGAACAACAACCACAACAAAAAATAGAAAAGAAGAAAACACCGGAGGACTTCTTAATGGCTACATGCATAAGACACAAAATGTCAATTTCCTAGGATTACACTTGTTAAATCCATCAGACCCCAGAGGAAGGGACACATGTGTCACCTCTCCACGGAAAGAACAACATGCACATGCTGTAAAAAATGAAAATATTTGGAGGCCTTCCTGGTGGCTCAGGGGTTAAAATCTCAGTGCTATCAAGTTATCACCAGCCACTGCAGCATGAGTTCGATCCCTGGCCAGGGAAGTGATCCACATGGCACAGAAGACCTCTCCTGTCTCGCCTTGCTGTTCCCCACTCTGTTTCTGGTGAATCCTCTCACCCCCTGCACCCTGATCTATACCCCAGTTCTTTTTTTTTTTTTTTTTAAGATTTATTTATTTATGCATACAAGCACTGGGGTACAGGCCAGAGGTGTGGGGGGTGAGAGGATTCACCACAGAGAGCAGGGAGCAGAACAGGCAGATCAACAGAAGTAC
>JAGFMF010011709.1:13896980-13942905 GCA_019455555.1 Galemys pyrenaicus
GGGCACAGCAGGAGAGGTCTGCCGGGCCATGTGGGTCCCCTCCCTGACCGGCAGCAGGGATCGAACTCATGCTGCAGTGGCTGCGGTTTGCTTCATAGTGCATTGCTCAACCCACTGCGCCACCAGGGAGGCCCTATACCCCAGTTCTTATATGCATAAATAAAAATAAATCTTTTTTTTTAAAAAGACCTCATTTGACTGCAGTGTCACATCCTCGCTCTGCATGTGCTAGTTGTACGATTCTGCTCCCCAAATGTAAAGTGGAAATGATGACAGTGCTCCTTGGGGAGCTGGCATGCAGCTGAAGTGTGATAATGCGTGAAACGCTTCAGTCCTGGTGCCCAGTACACCATGAACACTGAATGCATGCCAGCCACGACGACAATGATGTTAGAGCCAGTATGAATAAAATCAAGCTCTTTATGGCAAAATGAATGAAGACTGTATTTCTGCAGGCAAGAATAAGAATTCTGTTTTAGTTAAGTTTCAGAAATGTATATGATGCTTCAAAACCTATATTTTATAGATCAAATTCATTTTTAGCTAAATTATCATGTGCTGGCCCACAATCATGACATTAAGCCACACACCTCCTAAGTAAGGTGTCACAGATAAGCAGCATTTGCCTTTAGCAAATACCCACTAGCTTTTGATTGTGTATGAGAGCTGAGTTCAACCTTTCCTGGATATATATCTGAGTCAGATTTCCCAGACTCACTTTAACCCAGGGGGAAGGCAACACTACAATAGAAGGAACTGCTACATTTAGGGGCCAGTACAGGAATAGAAATAATCTGATAGTGATCTCCTTGTACATTGAAAAAAAATTCAAAGGCGCTGAGAGGTGTCTATATAACGTGGGAACATGTATGAACGTGTATGTATCTATCGAGAGGTATACAAGCAAGGAGGGAGTCAAAATGAGGCTTTAGAATTTAGAGAATGAACCAGAGTCATTTGTAGAAACATGGATGGAACTAGAGGGGATTATGCTCAGTGAAATAAGTTAGAGGCAGGAGAAAAGTATCGGATGGTTTCACTTTTAGGAGGAATATCAAGGAACAACAAAAGGGCTCAAGGAAAAAAACAGCAACAATAAAAAATAACCCCAATACAACAAGAACAAAAAGACAAAGACAAATCAAAGGCACTCTGGTGGGGTGGGGGAGAAGGGCTGGGATGAAGGCAGAAAGTACACAAGGGACGGAGGTGACAGTGCACTGGTGAAATGGTGGTAGGAATTCCATGGGGACTACAATTGATGTCAAATATATATTAATTAATTAGTTAATTAAATGAAAAACAAATAGAATTTAGAGAATGTTTTAGAAAAAAAAAAGCCACATGTCAATATAATATTTTAAGAGCAAACTATAAAAGCCTATATACTCAATAGCTATTAAATATTAAGAATTCATTCCCTTATATTAAGTGTTCTGTGCCCCTGAGGGTAACTTAAGAACAATGCATTTTTTCTTCTTAAAAGAATTTTCTATTACTCAAATTATTCTCAAAAGGGAATGTACTACATTTGTAGATGGGGAAAAATGTTTCAATAAAGAAGTTATGTTAAGGTTAAGGTTAAACTTCTGTCTAATCAGATGACTTATTCCTGACAAAAAGCTTATATTAATAACCAGTATAATAAAGTAGCCCCGATATATAAATTTTATATTTAGATGCACACTTCCAACAGTTTGAATTGACTTGTGTGATGAACATGAAAGAATTAGTGAGCGCTGGCATTTCTAAGAACTCTGCTATTATCTACAGAACAGATAAACAGATACACTTTTCACAATAGACTTATAACCAGTAAACAGGAAACTATTTGATTATTATCGATTAGGGAAAATATTACATACTGGAAAGGATGGAAAGGAAAAGCACTTACACTCTTTGCCAAAAATTCTTGTCTACCTTCTTTTACTTATCTCCATTTCAATACAGAACAGAACATGTTCTCATCTTTAGTCCTGTCTCACGCTGTTTTCTCGCCCTAAAGAAATTCAGAGTATTTGTAAAAAAGCAGCTCATTCATGGACAGTCGTAAAGGCTGTGCACTGCACAAAGAAAGCTGGCTTCCAGTACAAACAGGGTTACACTGCGGCCCTAGCCCCTCGTGAGCAGTCCTACGGGGGTAAGAGACCGTGCCAACCTGGAGGAGAGGGAAAAGGTGCTTGGTCTTCAGATACATAAAGGGGCCCAGAGGCAGTGCGGCTCTACTTTAAGGCCTTGCTTTAAATACTAACCCCTTTTTGAAAGTGTCCCAACGAAAGATCCATACTCATCTTGCCCTTGTCTGAACTCACAAGTTGTATACTTTCACTTTGTATATATTCTCTCGATTTTTAATGCACTATTTTTACTCCATCAATTAAACTGAAAGCTCCAGGAGAACAGACAGCACATCTTAAATATTTTTATTCAGCAGAATACTGACACCAGATACTGCTGTACTGACCAGAGAAAACAGAAGACTGACCAGAGAGGGGGTATATATTAGATGCTCAATAAAAACTTGTTGCTTAACTAACGTTAGACTAAGAATACTTCAAGCAACAGGAAGTGAGACTTTTATCCAAAAGTAAGACCTTTTCAGTGCTGCTTTTATGCCCTGAAGAGACTGATATTCTGCAACCTAAGTTGTAATTTTCATTCCCCATGGTTTTCAGTGTTGTTGTACTAAATGTTTGCAGAAATCGAGGCTGCTTTAGAGAGAAGCCGAGTGCTGATTTCAAGGCCGTGTCCTAAATAGCTACACACGACCACAGTTCCATAACTGAAAAATTGCACGAGGCAGAGACAAAGCAAGCACTCTTACCCTGAAGTCAAGACAATTTCAATCTCTGTGAGAGCTTTCAAACAATTGTCCAGGGGAGCTGGGTTCTAAAACATATCATAATAAGCTCTTTTGAAAGGAATGGTTTTAATTTATTTTGAACACTTCCTTAATTATTAGAAAATAGAAGCATTTTCTGCCAAAAATGAACAAAGAGAGAGGATGAAGAAAGACGTTTTGGAGGGATAAGATGAAGTAATGACAAAAGATTGAGGACAATATCAAACTAAAATCAACATATTTAAAAGAGGTAAGGGGGAAAATAAAAATTGAGCACCAAGACAAATAGGGATTACTTCTCTGCAGGTTCATGGGGTAGGTAACAGCGGGATAACTATGGAAGCAATATGAAAGAGGAAGCATCTTCTCTTGTCCAAGCAGGATCTTCCACTGTATCTTCCACTTAAAAACTCCTTTCTGTAGTCCTAATGTCACCCTTTGACACATCTGTGGTCAACTGGCTTTAGACAAGGATGCCAAGGTCATTTCAACAAATGGGGCTGGGTGAACCATATGAAAAAAATGAAATTGGTCCCTTACCTTATATTATATACAAAATATTACTCAAAGTATATTAAAGGCCTAAATATAAGAGCTAAAACAATACTTTTTTTTTTTAGAAGAAAATATAAGGGTGAGCTTCATGATCTTGGGTTTGGCAAAGTATGCTCAGATAGGACACTAAAGCCATAAGTGACAGAATTAAAAAAAAAATTGATAGGCAGGCCTACATCAAAATTCAACACTGATGCTTTAAAGACACCAGGAAGAAAGTGAGTCCCAGGGCAAGTTAGGGACAATCAGGCATCTTCAGGGACAGGGCAGGCAGGGACTTCAGGAGAGTGAAGGAAGGCTCTAGAGATAAGGGCAACAAATTCCATAGGGGACTAATCAAACACCCCGAGGACTAGGGGCAACAGGACAGTTCATAACAAGGATGATAGAGAGGTAAGCTAAGGTGAGGGCTGGGGCACAGAGACTTAGCACCGGGCACAGAGATACGAAGGCATGAGTGAGACCATGAGAACTAACCGATCGCAAAGACTGGTGGGGCTTTAGAATAATTAGGGAAGGTGTATATTCCCTAAGACTCCACCTCGGCTCCCTTGCCCCTCCCTGGCCTGGTTCCACTGGCCTGGGAGTCCCACTTGATTTCTGTTCCTTTCCTCCTTAATAAACTTTCTTTTCTGAACATATTTGCCTCTTTTTGCTTGCCTGAGCGTCTGCAGAGTTCCTGTGTGACTTTGGGAGACTCCAGTCCAGGGTGGTCTCATGGCTGGGGCTCTGCCACTGGAGCCTGGTCCATTCCTGGCTGGGAGACTAGGCCTGAAAACCTGAAGTTACGGTATCAAAAGTAAAATGATAACTCATAGATAGGGAGAAAATGTTTGAAAGTTATATACCTGATAAGAACATTACACCCCGAACATATAAAGAACACTTAAAGCTCAATAAGAAAAAGCCATATAATCCAATCTTAAAACTTTCCAAAGAAAATTTACAAATAGCCAGTAAGCACATAGAAAGAAGCTAAGTCACATAGTCTTGAGGAAACTGCCAATTAACTCCACAGTGAGTTACCGCTTCACAGACACGAGTTGGCTAGAATCAAAAGGTGAGATAATAACAAGTAATGGCAAGGATGTGATGACAGTAGAAGCCTCAATCAGTGTTGACTGGAATGTAAAACAAGCAAAGTCTCTTAGTTCCTCAAACTGTTAAGCATTAGCTACCATAGAACCTAGCCATTCTATCCCTATGCATGAGCCTAGAAGAAATGAAAACACATATCCATACAAAGCTTACACACAAATGTTCATAGCTGTATTAATCACTATAGTCAAAAGATGAGGAACCTCCCTGATGTTGCAAGGGGTTAAGTCTCAGCACTATGAAGCTACCTGTAGCCACTCCAGCATGAGTTCGATCCCCAGGCAGGGAGCTCATCCACATGGCACAGCAGACCTCTTCTGTCTCACCTGCTGCTCCCGTCAGCAGTGTATTTCAGTTAGTTTGCCTGTTCTGTTCCACACTCGGTCTCTGGTGAATCCTCTTACCTCTCTGCACTTTTGGCCTGTATCCCAGTTCTTATATGCATAAATAAATATTTTATAAATATTGCTAATGCTGAGCTTCATTTTTGAAGATAATGCACCTCACCAGTGTTATAAAAATGAAAGCTGGGGCCTCCCTGGTGGCACAAGGGTTAAGGTGCAGCACTATGAAGCCACTGCAACATGAGTTCGATCCCTGGCCAGGGAGCTGACTCACATGCTGCAGCAGACCTCTCCTCTTTATAAAATAAATTTAAAAATGAGAGCTAATCTGTATAGAGCATCTGGCATATCACCTGGCACAAAGCAGCTGTAAACAAGTAATACACGTGTAATATAATATACCCCTCCCCGCTCCCAAGAACTGACTCTTGCAGGATTTGGACAAGTGTCAGTACTGCCCAGAAAATGGGAGAGGGGGAGAGAGCATTAATTCAGTAAAGTGAAACAGAAAAAGGAAAAATAACTTACTCAAGGGGAAATTTTATATTCCAGAGAAATTTTACATTCTGATGTAAAAGTTAATTTTGCTTCATATATTAACCAGAGTAGAATATAGAGGACCTTTTTAAAAAATTAAGCTTTGGGCAGTGATCCCACGTGTGTATTCAGTTTTTGAAAATGTGTAGAGTTGCATGCCGACAAATAGTGTACTTTATAAATATTACAAAATTTCAATAAATTCAACTTGATAGTAAGTTCTTTACTAAAGTTGAACTTTAACGAAGTTAAAAACATTATCTGGACTTGCTGCCTTTCTCTCATTAGGGACTCTGAAGTTAATAAATGCATTCTGTCAGTTTGGTGTTTTTTTCCATCTGGTGGAATAACGCCCTTGCTTTCACGCCCAACTCTGTGGGAAGAGACTGTAATTAAATAGGGAAGTTTGCATTCAGCAAACAAAGCAAGAACAACAGCATAGCAACCACACCTCTTGAAAACCATCTCATCTCTACCTTTAAAGACCAAGCCACCTCCCCAGCAAGGTTCTATACAAAGCTTCTAGTAATGGAAGAAAACCCTGCTCCCTTAAAAATGCCCAGCTGTTGGTACCTCTCCTAGAAGATGCACTTTGTTACAGAACTAGGCTTTGCCCCACCCTGCCCCATCCCCAGTCCACTTACTCTAGAATCTCATCACTGAAAACAAACCAGTGCCCTTTCTCCTAGAAAAGACTCTGAGTTCTTAATCTCTTCCAGAGGGAAGAAATGGACATTTGTGTGAACTACACACAATTGCTGGATTTTTCAAAGCACATGGGAGATGGTATTCAATTTGTTCAGATTCATTCAAGGGATTTTATGTTTGTAATTTTTAATGTTGATTGTAGAGAAAGGAAGAGTCAGCTGGGAATGACTTTGGGCCGGGACCGCTCTCTAGAAACTGCAGGCTGAAAGCATGTTACTCAACCCATCTCAAATTTGCTTTCCTCACCTGTAAACTGATTGTGAAAATTTCTCCCTCTTAGAGGTGTTGGAAGAACTAAATGAAGTAATGTGTGAAAAATACTTAGGATGATGTCTGCAGCCCAGAAGTGTTAGTGTGACAGCTGTGATTGCTGTTCTCATCCATCGAATGATAATCCGGACCACAATGAATAAACATGAACTGTGATCTTAGCACAGCAAATACCTACACTTTCCATTCCATATGTTAAGAAAGAGAGAAAGGGAGTGTTCAGGCACTTCTAAATAATAATGTCATTCATTCACTCATCTATTCACCCTTTCAACAGACATTTTACTGGCACATGCTACATGCTGGATATGGAGTGTGGCTTCAAAGCCCATGCCCACAAAGAGCTGATTGTCAAGCACCGTCACCTTGGGGAGATGGCTTTTGTACCAAGAACACAGGGTGCTTGATGGAGGAGCAGAGAGGAAGGAGCCAAAACAATTCATTATAATCCAACCATCCTCCCTGCTCAAACAAGAGTATTCACGAAGGGTTCCTTGTGCCAATTCCAACCAACACGTCCTTCATGGAACACACAGAGAAAAAAACCCAGAATGAGCAGGTGGATTTTCCACTGGTAGAGTGTGGGCAGTGGTGCCTGCCTGTTCCAAGGAAAGAGGAGACAATTAATTTCAGTTCCCGGGCTCTAGCAATTAGGGTTCTAGCAGGAAATGATGAAAAGGACAAGAAAATGGGTTCATAAAAGTTTATAATTAAAAAAAAAATACTAAAGCTATGGAAAGAGTTAAAGGGAACTAAAAGAGATGGTGAAACTCCCAGGCTGGCAAACTGCAGTGACCCTTAACCTCTCGGGATTATGGTGAGAGCAGTTTCCAGAGCCAAAGGGAGTAGCTGCAACAAGGCTGTTTGACCAGACCTGTGGCATTCAATAGAGAAGAGAGAGCAGAGCAATGGATACTCCCCTCTCATCTTCCTCCTTCAACACTTCCTTCTGGCACCTCCCACTGACAGCCAAGGGCAAAGAGCCTGCCAATGGATCCATACCAGTGAGGACCCCAGGCAGGTTGAGACTGGATCTGAGGATGTATGGGAATGCCCTGGTATGGGCCAAGCATTTCCCATGCAGAACATAGTTCTGGAATATAAAGGCATGAGTTTTTCTACAGCTTGGGTAATAATACAAGGATACTTTGGAATGTATGCATTTTCCTGTTTTGTTTTGTTTTTAAATTGTTTATTTATGTATACAAGAACTGGGGTACAGGCCAGAGGTGTGTTGGGGGGGTGAGAGGATTCACCAGAGACAGAGCGGGGAGTAGAACAGGCAGATGGACTGAAACACACTGCTGAGGGGAGCAGCGGACAAGGCAGGAGAGGTCTGCTGCGCCATGTGGGTCCCCTCCCTGGCCGGGGATTGAACTCATGCTGCAGTGGCTGCCAATGCTTCATAGTGCGGCACTCAACCCGCTGTGCCACCAGGGAGCCCCACATTTTCCTTTTATAGGTGAAATAGAGCATTAGCTGGGAAGCCACTGAACTTTATTTCATTGTGTCCTCAAAACAAGTATGTGAATTATGCATCTTCCCATTTTATAGATGCAAAAAGACTCAGAAAGACTGAAAATCTCAACAAGTAGAAAAACTTTGACACGTGACTCTCTAACTCCAGAAATCTTAAATGTTTTTTCCATTTGACCAAGTTGGAATGTAGCTAGAGAATGATTGGCAAAATCAATGATACAGATGCTAGGTTTATAACCCTGCAATTACACAGGATCAGGGAAACTTGGCAGAAGTAACCAATACCGTTGATCTCAACTGTCAATAAATCTGCTTCATGGTTAAGCAACAATGTGCTGATCTTTCAATCAAGTCATTTCTCAATAATCAAGTCAAACTAGAAATCTGTAGGTGACAATCTAGGACTGAGGATTTTTGACAAGCACAGCTGGCCTGCAGTCTGTTCTGCATGTCAACACGGTTTGACTATTATTGCCACATACAATATAGGAGGGAGACAGCATAATAGAAATGGTAAGAAAAATGTTATTTCCAAAACCAGACCAAAGGACTTGTGATCTGCTGCAAGAAACACTTTGCTTAGCCCCTGAAAAAAAATCTATTATTTGCCTATTGTTTACCATTTTCCAGTGGTTCCCAAAGGTCAGTCTCCTAGAGCCCAGGGCCCGTGGGGGGGCTTACAGCCTCGGATAGAAGCTGCAGAAGTTTTGGGAAGTAGAAGTTGCAGATAAAAAGGAAGTTAAGATCATGGGCTCTGGAGCCAGAACCAGGGTTTGAAATGCTCCCCAGGCTTTGTACCTGTGTCAATGTAAGAAAGTCTCAATTTCCTAATTTGCCCAAGCAAGAACATTTAACTTGTTGCCTGTGTTTGCTGCTGTCACCATGACCAGGCTCACCCTTCAACTCCTGCGAGCCAAAGCATCTGGCCTGCGAGGTATAGATATCACCCTGCTTTTGTCTTAGTCCTACCTGCCAGTGTACTGATAAGCCTGGCCTGTTGGCTGACCCCACTGCTATTATTCTTTTATGACATTTACATTTTTCTTATTTATTTTATTGTGATCAAATATACATACAAAGTTGTAGCATTTTAACCAATGTTTAGAATGCAGTTCAGTAGCCTAATTGCATTCACTAATTCATAACACAAATGCATATTTTGTTATCACCACCATTCATCTCCAGAACTTTTCCATCTTCCCAAAGTGAATGTCTGCACCCACTAAATCCTCATTTCATCCTCTGTGCTAGGTTGGTCCAGGTAGCTGAGGTTAGTTGAGTCCCTGGCAACCTGCTTTTTATTTCTATAAATTTGACTACTCTAGGTGTATCATGTATGTGAAATCATAAGAAATTTGTCCAGTTGTGATGGGCTTGCACATTATGTTTCATCCATGTTGTAGCATAGGTTAGACTTTCCTTCTTTTTAAAGGCTGCATACTATTTCATTGCAGATGCACACCACATTTGGTTTATTATGCATCCATCAAAGGACTTAGGTTGCTTTAATCTTTCATCATTATATGAATAATGCTGTGGTGAACATGAGTGTACAAATATCTATTCAGGCCCCTGCTTTTGATACTTTTAAGCACATATCCAGAAGTGGAATTGCTAGGTCCTCAGACAAAATGTGTAATTTTTGAGGAACCAGTCTACCCCTTTTCATAGCAGGTGTACCATTCCCACTGGCAATCTAACAAGGGCTTCAACTTCTCTATATCCTCACTGACACTTTTTATTCTCTTTTTTTGCATGTGTGGGTTTTTGTTGTTGTTGCTGTTTAACTGCCATCTTAATCAGTGTGAAACAGTTGCTTCTCCTTTTTTGTGTGTGCGTCCAATAGCTCTATGTCCTCAGATGCATCACCGCCCCCATTTCCCAGTCTTTGGGCATAGATTCTGACTAGTTCTGTTGTCAGGAAGGAAGGTTGAGTTCAGCTAACTGAACCAAAGAGCCATAAGGCTAGTTTCTGAGATCCCTGTTGCTGCTGGCTGAGGTTACCACAATAAAAGCACAAAACAAGCAAACAAAAAAACTTAGACTCAACACAAAGTGAGATAAACCAGAACCAGTTCTTCGCAAAATGCATGTAACTCTTCTCGTACACTCTGAACCACACTTAAAATTTAGAAGGGCGTGTTTACAAAGAGAAGTGATTTGGAAATAATGGTAGTATAATTTTTTGTTAATATTTACAATTATAAGACAGTAAGTTTGTTTTATGAGTCTCTCCAGTCCAGGACCCCAATGGGAAAATTATTAAACACCTGAATAGCCCATCAAGCAAAACATACAGCTTTGCATGGCCTGTTATAAAAAACTGGAAAGCAAAAGAAAATATAAAAGGTAGGGAAGGAGAGAGGAAGGCTGGGAGGGAAGAAAGGCAGGAAAAGAAGGGAGAAAGGTAAGCAGTCAGGCAGGTAGACGGGGGAGAGGGGAAACCAGAAGTTCCTTGTTCTTCTTCTGTTCCTATTGATTTTTTTGCAGATTAAACCAAAGAAAACCAGACTGACCAGCTGAGACCAAGATGGAGGTAGAAGATAAAGGTCAAGCCACAATATGCATCATTATCATAGGAAAAAGCGCCCACCAGAGACAGGACAAATCCAGTCAATACCAAACTTGGAAGAAAAAGGAGCTTGAAGGCAGTTCCTGGGACACCCTACCAACACCAGCACATAGTTCTCTGAAATCCTGCTCACATGACCCTCTCGGCTCTCCCCTCCTCAGTACTCCCCACACAAGTACTCTCACTTTGGGGAGACCTCTAGAGCACAGATTCCTCCACGCCTTGGCCCAAGAATGTGGCTTGAACCTTTGCCTCCAGTGTCTTTCCTGGGCTTGATCAGGTGTCAGATGGGGAAGAGAACTCACTTGTTTGGTCTCAAATGGAAGAAAGTAAAGAAAGAAGAGACACTCAGGAGCATCCACCAAGGATGTAGTTCTAGGTCAAAAATGTCCAATGATTCTACCGAGAGCTGCACAGCCAGTGAGAGCAAGTGCATTTTGTTCTATAGTTGTCGCTAAATGCCCTGTGAAAAGGAAGATGGGCTTTTAAAAATAGCATGGTTTAAAATCATCTCAAATAACCAACCTCTTTTCTCAAAATCTTACAGAAAATTCCATTTTTCTAAGTTCACACTTGCAACGCAACATTTACTTATAAAAAAGTTAAATCGTAAATAAAAACCTGAAAGGTAGTTTTGATTAACACAAAAATTTAGAAATCAGGAGTGGTAAGGATAATTATGGCTTCCCCATGATCAGTTACCAAATCAACATTTGTGCATTTTAATTTAGTTGTTGGGAAACAATTTTCCAAAGAACTCTCACTTCCCTACGTTTTCAAACACTAACAGCTTATATTCATTCTTTCTTCCCAAGAAACTTAGCATAATGGGGCCTCCCTAGTGGCTCAGCGGGTTGAGTGCCGCACTGTGAAGCATCCGTGGCACAGCAGCGCAAGTTCTATCCCCAGCCGGAGAGGGGACCCACACAGTGCAGCAGACCTCTCCTGCCTCGTCCGCTGCTCCCCTCAGCAGTGTGTTTCAGTCCATCTGCCTTTTCTGTTCCCCACTCATCTCTGGTGAATCCTCTCGCCTATACCCCAGCTATTGTATGCATAAATAAATAAATCTTAAAATAAAAAAAGAAAGTTTGCGTAATGAACAAACTTGGAAGTTAAAGATAGAATCCTGCTCTGGAGCAAAAGGGTACATTTGTTTACTGTCCAGTACAACAGAGACGCTATCACCCTCTGAGTCAGAACCCTTTGCTTGAAGACCATTAAAAAAGGTTCAGGTTACTCAAGCCCAGGGCTCCTCTTCCGCAGCCCAGTCCAGGTAGTTATGATCTGGTCCTCATTGTGCTGTTCTGTGAAGCGAAGCCTTGAGAAACTGGTTCCAGAAAACGATGATACTGTGGCACTTTCTGTTACTAGCATGGCTATTACTGTCCATTGGCCCAGCGCCAGGGGTCTCGTGCCTTCTGCCAAACACCATGAAAAGGTGGTGGACAAACATGTTCCAAGTCAGGTGAAATCTCAAGACTCTTAACAGTTCCTGATACACATTAATGATACACTATTTAAATCATTCCATGTCATCCTGATAAGCAGATGCAAAAGGCAACAACTTTTAATCCATTTCCATTGCAATCTTAGGACGTGGCAAATACACTAAGAAGGCAGGAAACAACTATTTCAAGATTCTCTGGAGCTACTAAATAATAGGTTAATACGGCAAACTATTAAAGCAGCATATACAATTAGAAATTATTTTTATTGAAGTTTACAAAGTAATGAATACCTAAACATGACCTTTGAGACAACTTGCAGACCTCAGGATCTCAGTGTGAAAACCACTTCTCAACTACAAGTGGAATAAAAGGAGTCAAATACTTAGAGATATTTTTTTCCTGGAACGCTAGCTCCACGGTTTAGGGTTGCATCAACCACTGAACCTCTCTTGAGCTCATGTACCCCATCTCTATGATGGAACTAACTGTGACTAATTCTGTGCACGGAATTGTACAGAATATCAAACCTGTTTCTGTACGAGATGCTTACTAAATTCCAAAGAAGCAAGACAAGGTAAACTGTGCATAGTGTTGCTTGTCACTGAAAGCAAGTTCTTTCCAGCCCCTTTTGTGGTACCAGCTCAGCAAGCAGTCCAGAGCAATCACAGCATGCAGAGTCCTTTGTTCGTTCAACAAATATTTATTGTGCCAGGCAGTGGGAGGAACAGTAAAAAAGATCCCAGGGGCAGGCACATGGGGAAGAAGTTCTGATAAGATAAAACACACAAAAGGGCTTTTCCCCTTTGGATACAGTCTCTGCCTTCTATTTCTCATCAGTCCTTCAAGAAGAGCAAATATAAGGGAAGCAATGGGAACACAACACAGATCTTTAAACCAATTCTTCAATCAGGTTTATCATCCTAAGCAGAATAAATAGACTACCAGTTGCTGGAGACAGAAGCTCCTGCTGCTGAGAAAACCAAAGCCCTTTGGGTAAAAAACTAAAGTCTCTATGAACCAAATCTAGGAGGGATTTAATGCCATAAGACTGAGGTCCAATTTGAATAGCAAAGTCTCTATATTTGAAGATGGAATCCAGGTCAGCTTAAAACGTATGTTTCAATTATTTGTTTTAGTAAAGCAAGTTTAAAGTGTAGCTCAAACTCACATTCTCCTTTATATATTTCAGTATATAGAACCTTTAATAATCCTGAGCTCAACATTTTTCTTAAAGACATTGGTTTTGTCAACTGCTAGAATAAAATAAAGTTCTATAGTCTGGACCGTGCAACCAAGATATCTTTTTATCATCTGAAAGAAATGTGTTCAGATTTGGCGTTGTACTTTTAAGTTACAGCTATTTACCCTGCTTACAAGGCTTTATTTTAAATCTAAAAATTGCACTATTTGGGAGAATGTAACAGTAATGGCTATTACTTTTACTATCACAGCTATTACTGTAATTATGGTACATCTGGGACATTTGAGCTTGTGCCAAATTAAGCAGGTTCTACAAAGGTAAGGTGACAGGCAGACCTCAAACCCAATCTGGCTCTTAGCCATCACACTCCTTAATCTGATGACCTGGGTACCCCACCTCCATGAATCACCCCCACCATCGTAGAGTAGGCGCTATGTGATCAAGGCATACTTTCAAGTCCCTGCAACCTTGGAAGGCAGGCAGAATTGAGGAGAGGGATGCCAGTGCTTCTGCACAACTTTTATTACTGGTCACGCTGGGAAGAAACAAAAAAGCAAGGCACATGGGGTGGGAAAGAGACCACAGAAGTAGAAGATCAGCTCAGAGATTCAAGATCTATCAATCTGATGGATGGAAACTAGAGTTTTTGATGATAAATATGATACAGTATATACAGATGAGATAGTATGAAGTGATATACAATTCTCTACACCTAAAGCCTATATAATGTTATCAGTGTTCAGTTTTCTTTAAAAATACTGAATGAAAGGAAAAATCAGATACACCCACCAAATACTCCTGAGCTACATCATACTCAAGTTTCCAAAGTGTTAAGAGATTATTCCTCTTATATATTCTGCTATCTGAAGTTCTTTCACCACTCATCTCTCGACCTGAAAGTGAACTTCCCCTGTACTTGACACTGCTTCTCTAGCCACTGACAAGACTAGACCTCCAAGTTACATAATAACAGTATTTTAAGACAAGAAAGGGCTACAGCATCAATGAAAATTTCAGGTCAAGTTTTGCAAGCTAACTAAAATATAGAAAACATTATTTGAATACCAGTGATCTTATGATATCAATTTAATCTCTGGAAAAGAGAAAAGCAATTGATGACAGAGATTTCTCGTATTAAAAGGAACAGTTATATAACCATCCCACATGGAAGAGCCAGGCTGAAGTCAAAATGATAAAAGATTCAACTAGCCTCAGTTCTGTCTATTAAGTCAAGGTTACAAAAGGGAATTTCATGTGCCACATACTTCTCATAGAGCCTCTGGCCTCTCATGAAGGCCTTCACTTCATTGTCCAACGGGAAGGTGCCATCATCCTTTCTAAAGCGGTAGAAGAGCTTGACATCCTTGAATTCCTTATGCTCATCACACACTGAAACACAATTAACAAAGAGAGGCAAGTGAGGAAAAAAAACACACACTATTTAATGACTCAAATGAAATACTACCTGAGAATTGTATTACTCCCTAATTTTGCAAGCATACATATCTATGATACATGTAAAGTGTGACATTTGTTCCAGTCCCTGGAACAGAATAAGTGCTCAGAATTATTACCACCATCAGTATCATTATTATAATCCATGAAAAGGATCACAAAATTCAATGTATCATTCATTCCACAATTTCTTTTGAGCGTGCTATTGCGGTAGGCATCACTCTCAAAGGAAGTGCAACCCACACAGATTACAAGAAATGTCCACATGTAAGTCAACTATGGAATAATAAAGCTACAAAGAAGGTGAGCTGAGACTGCATGGGAGTACAAAGAGGAGCACCTCAGTCACTTAGTTTTGGGCTATGGAAGCTTCTCTAAGGAGGTGGCACGTAAATGGGGTTTGAAGAATAAGTAGAAATTAGTTAAAAACAAGAAGGGGGACATTGTATCCCAAGAAAATACAGCAAGAGAAAGGTCTAAGTCAAAGTTAGAAATTTAAAGGGGACAATTTCAAGAATATTTACTGAGCCTCTCATTGTAACAGAAAAAACTTGGAATCGCCTAAACATCCACCAAGAGGAGACTGGAAAAAAATATGATGGTGTCATTCCACGTGGTACAGGACATGGCAATGAAAATGGAGATATACATTATCCGTATGCACGAATCTCGGTGAGCTGGTCAAGGTGCAAAAGAATAAACACGCATCTCTCTAAAGCATAAAAACATTAAAATAGCAAGAAACTTGGCTGACAGAGGCATGTATGGAAAGTCCATGGAAATAAACCCAGTATCTCTTAGAGGGAAGAAGGAACTAGAATTGCACAGAGGTGCACAGGAGACCATATAAAGTAAAATGTGTTATTTCTTAAATGGATAGATTCAGTGCTGGAATAGAAAATGTAGTCCTTTGTTTCTCTCATGGTACCTTGACTGTGCCACCTCACTCACCATGATGAATAATGCCCCGGTCTGCTAACTTCTGCATGAGTTTAATTGCAGTCTCTCTGTCAGAAGCCTCTTTGTGCTCAATCAGCCAGTCAATCAGTTCTTTTGCGACAAAACAGTTTGGATAGGTCTTGAGATGATGTCTTCTATCTTTAATAACCTTCTCTTCATGCAGCCTGAGCCTGAAAAGAAAATTGGGCAATCACTTTCAGAATTTTAATGACAACACAAATGATTAAACCATACCCAGAGAAGAGTATGAGAATGGGAGCTCTAAATGCATCAGTGTCCACCGAATAGCTTCATAACAGTGGGTGATTTCCATACTGTCAGAATCCAGGGAGAGATTCCCCCCTCCATTCTAGAGCTGACACAGGAAAATGGGTGAGGAAAACCACCTCAGCCACCCTAGAGCTCTCCTACTTCTCAGGAGAGTAAAGCTCTCTTCCCCACTACTCTGCATCACCCTCCTCTCTAGCTCTCCATCAGTATTAGGGCTTTAACCAACCAACCAACAAAGACAAGAAACCTACTGAAACAAAGCAGTTCCTCTTCATCACAGTTAGCTCAGGGTCCACCATATTTACATTCACTTATTCACATAACAAATATAAGTGAGGGTCTATTACCTGCCTATTGGAGACATACAGTTTTGGAAAATACACGAAGACCCTTGCCTTTGTAGGCCTTGTTTCTACAAGGACAATGGCTAACCCTTTGGTGAGCCTTTTGCAAAGGCTAATTCACTGAATGCTCACATCAGCTTCATGACGTTATTATTACTGTAACTGTGTAATCTCCATTGACAGGGGAAGTTCCATGTAAGGAAGGATGGAACTAAGTGGTCCAGGAAAGCAAGAAAGGACTGGGCAGAGAAAATTCACAAGAGGCATGTGGAGAAGAGACATGTGAAGAAGCTGCTCTTGCTTTTCAACCTTGGACTTGTACCACTGACTTGGGGAACATGGAAGGAGACACTTGAAAGAGACATGAGTGAGAGAACTGCGGGGAGGCTGACAGTGGCAGCCTTTACCTTGACTTGTACTTTGATTTTGCTCCTTTCATTCCAAACTTGCCTGGTTCCCTCCACCCCTTTCCTATGGTTCCCTGCCAGAAGGTGCCTTAGGCTTAGGCAAGCTTCTATGCCTCCATGGCCCTGCTTTAGGCCAATCCTGTTTAACTGGGCGTTTGCCCACAAGGGAATGGGTAACTTTGGGTGTTTCATTGGGAAATGGTATTCTTCCTCTCTTCTCTCTTTCTGTTGTACACTAACTCTATTAAAGTTCTTTTCTACTGATGGTCTTACACACTAAGAGTATGTTTAGTCTTTACGTGGTGGATAACAGAACTCATTAAAAGTGATGCCCCGTTCTCTGTCCCTGAACATTACTACTTCCATTTTTGTTTGTTTGTTTACAGCAGAGAGAAAAGAAGGCCTGGAGAGATGAAATGACTTGCGTAAGGTCACACAGCTGTCAGGTGTGAATGAGATTCTCAATTCAGAGTCAGCTTTTCATTGTCATGTTATGCTGCAACTTGCCATAGAGGGATAAATGAACAACCCAGGAGAGGTAGATTAAACTTGTTGGACAAATGTAATTTACACACGGGCTGATGGATGAGCATAGAGAAATATTAATATGAGCTTTCCCCTACTCCTTTCAAAACTCGGTGACTTGCCTTCACAGAAAAGGTTCATTTATTTGCCTTCCCTTCTTCATCAGCCTTGCATTTCCTTTTTACTCTTGGTGAAGGACTTAAATCGGGTGATCATGAGGTTTGCTTTCGTGTCCCACTCTGTCAGCATGGCTCCACCTCATCAACCTCTTAACATTGGTGAGAAATGGGTATACACCACCCAACAGTGATGTGGCCTGGGCAAGTGACTTCATGTCCCTGTTTTCTTCAGCACAATGGAGGCACTAGGCCTACCAAGTCCTTGGTGAGGTTGAGATTTGGGGAAATAATGTGTATTCAGCACCAGCGTATTGCCCAACACAAAACAGTTCCCATTCTCCTTTCCCCCTCGCCCTAAATTACAAACTAACCCCCTCTGGTATGGTTCTGCGCAGAATGACCCGAAGGAATTGAATGGGTTTGAATATCACAGGGAGCTGAGCACACACCAGGCTCGAGAGTTCAGCTCAGAGGCCCTTCCTTGCTAGACCACTGCCACGGGTGAACAGAATTTATATATGGAGCCCCTGGATCTCTCATATTTCACACTGTGTTTGGAAACAGGGTCCTTAAAAGGAAATTAAATTTAAATGAGGTCGTGAGGATGGAAGCTACCCCACATGAGTAGTGCTCTTGTGAGAACAGACATACACAGCACAGACCATGTGAAAACAGCAAAAAGACAGTTACTTACAAGCCCTGGGGAGGGGGCCTCAGAAAAAAACAACCCCACTAATTCATTAATCATCTCCAGGACTGTGCGAAAGTCAATTGCTATTATTTAAGCCAGCCAGTCTGCGATATTTTGCTATGGCTGCTGATCTGCCTAAAATAACCACCAACTGCTTGAAACTGGAGGCTCCTGAGGAGTCTGCCATGAAGGGCTCAGTTGGGGTGTCGCAGTGGGGAAGGGGAGGAGGAGAGAGCCAGAAGCCTAACAGCTGTAACTGCAGAGAAAGAAAAGAAGTCTTAACTGAGTTCCTACTACACACTGTGTTGTGCTACTCATTTCCACACACGCCGATTTAGTCCATGAACGACTTGGTGTGAGGCTTGCACCCCCATCCACAGGTTGAAATACGAGTCCCTAAAACGTCAGTGATAAGGACAGTCGGGAACATAGGATCTGGCTCTCGTGCTGACAGCGCCCGTAATTCCAGACCATGGAACGACTGAGCATCAGAGTCCTCGTTGGAAAGATGGGGGCGTGGTCACGGCTGCCCACCTGACCCCTCTGGCACCCAGCTCCTTCAGAAGAATAAAGAGTGCAGTCGAGCTCTTCCCGAGCAGTGTGGTTTTAACTTCTTTGTTGGAATCCATGCTCAACTCCCTGAGGCCGGTAATGCTAAAACCACAAATGATACGGTGTAGATATGTAATTATTAATACAAAATAAATGAACCCTAATTAAAAAAAAGCATATTCACATGAGCACGCGAAAGTCATCCCATGAATCCCTCTAATTAATTCAGTGACAACGACACTGAGTAATTTGTTGAACATGCTGAAAGCGGCAGGATGTGAAACATTAATTCTTAGACATGATGTCTGTCACGAACCCAGGAAGAATGAAGACCAATTCATTTAGCAGTTGAAATGTGGAACAAGCTACCATATAATTTGGTGGAGGAGGAATATGTTATGAGCCAAGGGAGGGTTTGAGCTCCTGTAACCTTTCCAACTAAAAAAAAAAAAAAAATTCGGTAATGTTTATCTTTAAATACTACAGAACAGAGCCTTTCAGTGACTATCCTTTCACGAACCTGAGCTTTGTGCTCATTCCTGAGCATGCGGATTCCCACAGAGTCCCATCCTGCAGGGAGGAAGAAACACTAAATAACAACCCTTCCATCCCACCAGCGCCTGGTACATTTCCATGTTTAAAAAATTCCCCGAGCAGAATAATGATGGAGGGGAAAGAACTTTGGATCCTGGAGCTAGCCTAGAATGTCCTATTTTTAGACAAATTATGAGAGGTGAAAGATGTTCAATAACCATGCTACTACCATCTTTTTCTTTTACAATCAGAAATACATAACTCTAAAAGAGAGCACTGAAATGGGTATTCCAGAAGAATTATCCCAATAAGGGGTAAGAATGTCCCCTCTGCAGACATATGACCAAGTCTTTTGCCTGACCCAGGAGGTATTTAACCAAATGCTCAGTGAACAAATGAAGGGACAAGAGCACTAATAGAAATAATCATATTCAAAGAGGTAGGGAGGCTTCTTTTTGTACAGCTGAGCTCCTAATGCACAACTTAATAACCACCTTTTGTCACAGAATTTACCTAAATCTTTTTTAGAAAACTACTTACATTTCCACTTATAGGGTAATCAGTTTCCAAAGTATTAATCCCTGGTGAGTGTGTGCTTTAAGAAAGCATTATTTTTACTTGAACTAGACTTACCCTATACAAGTTTCACAAGTTTTATCATATTAGCAGCATAGAAGTCTCCCAGAGGGGGATAGTAAACAATATTTCAATTGCTTTTTGAGAAGAAAAAAAAAAGGAAATTTTGCGACTCCCTTGAGGGATAGCATTCTCTAGAAAGAATTCACAAAGTGTTGAGCTAGGGGCTAAAACTCACATTTTTTAACACAGTATTTTGGCCACATTTTTAACACAGTGATGTTGTCTGACATCCCCAACATCTCTTCTACTTTAAAACTGTTCCATGGCCTCCACCATAGTGCAAGGGGTTAAGTCTCAGCACTATGAAGCTATTGGCAGCCACTGCAGCACCAGTTTGATCCCCGGCCAAGGGAGCGGACCCACACGGCTCAGCAGACCTCTCCTGCCTCGCCCATGACTCCCCTCGGCGGTGTACTTCAGTCCATCTGCCTGTTCTGCTCCCCACTCCGTCTCTGGTGACTCTTCTCACTTCTCTGCACCCTGGCCTACACCCCAGCTCTTGTATGCATAAATAAACAAATCCTTTAAAAAATTTAAAAAACAATAAAACTGTCTTCCACGCCTAACCTACCCAAGGCGGGGTTCAAAAGCTCAGCCAGTTTGCTGTGTATGGGGTGGAGCCTGCGTGCAAGAGCACCAGGTTGGCCCCTGCACAAGCCTGGGCAGTTCAGTAAGAGCCAGAATGAGATTCTGCGCAGCCCAAGGGCCAGCAATTAGCTAAGCCAAGCAGAGTGGCTCCCTCCAAGATTTGACCTAGAGCTCAGGTTCTCTATTTGTGCCATGGACCTTTTCTTCAAGTGGAGACTGACCCAGACGTCGCTGTGTAAAACTCAGGCAGTGTGAGGTGCGCTCGTGTTCAAAAAGGCAGGGCCAGAGTTCAACCTGGTGCTCCCATTGGGTTCTCCTGCTTACACCTGCCATAAGCCCCAAACAAGCTACGTGGAATTCCAAAAACACAGGTAAAAAAACCTCAGGACTAGAAGACCCCAAGCAAACTGGCCAGCCAGGAGTAGGGAGAGTGGGCAGGTGGGGTGAGGGGGAAAGACCAGCACAGAGAGGCTAAGAGGATAGGAGAAACAGCTCCTGAAACCCAAATGAAAGATGGCGAGACACCCCGGTGCACCTTGGTTCTTTAGTGTTTTCTGGTTCTTCTTCCAAGCTAAGCACACCCCAATAATAACCACAACATCACGTGGCCTTGTAAGTTTCCCTTCTATTCCCTCAGTACAAAAATACTTCATCAATGCAGATTCTAGAGCGCCCCTCCTCCCAAGACCACCCACCAGGTCCAGGCCTCCTCCTAGGCCTCCTCACTTATTCTCACCTCCCAGGTACACGCACATTGAATTCTTCTCCATCCCCTAAGCAAGGCTTCACCCTTCCCACCTCGACTCCAGACAGGGACCCCTCTGCTTAGAATGTTCCTTCCTCCTGCTTTCAACATTCTGAAAGACTCTACTTCCTCTTCAGCTGGAAAGGCACTTCCTCTGTGAACATTTTCACAGCCTGTCAGGGCCAGACAGCAACTGTGAGGGGGAAAAGATGTCTTGATTGAACTCTACAAATAGGTTTATGGACTCCACACCCCACTCCATACCTACGATATCCAAGACACTGAGAACTACAAATCCCATAAGGTCGTCATCATGAAGGGTGGATCACTGGGACCTGAGGGTGGAGTTAAGCAGCCAGGTTTGGTATAAAACCAGACAGATGGGCCTTGGGGGGCTCTTGATTTCATGCCAGTTCTCAGCATGATGTTGGGTTCCAGCTCCATAGAATTGGTAGGACTCATTTACGGACCTATCTCCCTCTCTTCTCCCTGAGTTATTCATTTCTTCATTTCCCCTTCTTTCGTAAATAAAGCCCTTCATTAAATTTTGTTGGGTGTGCCTGCACTTGAGTCATATTATAAGTGCCTTTAAGCGCACAGGTGAGGACCACAGTCAGGCCACCTATTTTATACTGGGTAACACACCTCCTGTCCTCTGTTCCCCCACAATAGTTTAGAGTCGCCAGTAGAGCACCCACCCCACTGTGTGACAGCTTGGTAAGTTGGGATACAAGGCAGACTTGCTTATTTATTTTTTTGAAAAGATTTATTTATGCATACAAGAAGTGAGGTGCAGGCCAGAGATGTGGGGGTGAGAAGAGTCACCAGAGACAGAGTGGAGAGCAGAACAGGTGGATCTAGTGAAATCTACTGCTGAGGGGAGCAGCAGCAAGACAGGAGAGGTCTGCTCTGCCATGTGGGTCAGCTCCCTGGCTGGGATGGAACTCAGGCCTCAGTGGCTGGCAATAGCTTGATAGCACTGAGACTTAACCCCTGCGCCACCAGGGAGGCCTTGCTTATTTATTTTTGCAACAATTGTGTCAAGCACAGTAGGTGAGAGCTCTTCAGTGATGTGAAACTTCAGTGATGTGAAAAATCAATTCGTGCAAAATATGCACTCAGTTTTCAAGTGGCAAAAGGCAGAACTGTCTTCTGAACCACCTTGTCCCAATCTACCCTGAATCTATTCCTTCCCACTGACTAAGGAATATAAATACAAAAACCACCTTCCCATCATTCATCTCAGACAGCTGGTTCACAAGCTTTAGTCAAGGTGATCTGGTAAGGTTCTATTCCTGTCCAGCTAACCAGCTGCAGAAATTGCATCAGACAATTTCCTCTCCCAGCCTTAGGAGAACAAACACCCTGAGTGCAGGGTGTTAATAATCTCTACAAAATTACCATCCATCTGATAAGAAATGTAGAAAATGTTTTTCAAAAATAGCTTGCAAAGAACTGCAGCAGGTTGTAGGACCCAGGGAACAAAGGAGAGACGGAAACTCCATTTTCTCATTGAAAACAACATCATAAATCTTACCCAAAGTAAACAGCTTAATTAAAAAACCGGGGAAGCCAAACAGTGGGGCTGACAGGGTGAGCCTGGTGATTTGGGCTGTGGCACTGGCTCAGACGTGCTTCATGCCAAAGTCCTTTGTCCTTTCCAGACGTCTGACAATAGCCAATCTCTGAGACGCTAAGAAAATTGTTCTTAATCATCACCTTTGATATGTCCTGAGTCTAAAAGGATGAGGGGGTGAAAGAAAAGACAAATACATGAAACCTAACACACTGCTATTCTCTTATGTTTGGATTTATTTTACAATTAAAGTGTTCGATTACCAAACAATTCTTGCTCATGGTAGCTAATAATTCAGTATGTATGAATGATGCGGGTGGCAGACTGCTTGTGCAGGCTGGGACATAGGTGCGTTGGTTCCATTATTGTGTCTACTTTGGGGCATGTTTGACATTTTCCTCGCTCCCCCTTCCCTCCCTTTTCCAAAGAAGCCCAATATCAAGTTGCTTATGTGTTTTTGCAAAACCTGCTATTAGGAACACATGTATGGCTCTCTCTGTGTTTCTTTGTGAAACAGGATCATAATATACAGTTCGTGTAGCTTTACTTCCAGAAGGCCCCTGAATTCTCTGTTTGATCAGAACAGAACAAATATAGATAATAATAGCAAGAAAAGAGTATAGAACTGGTCAATGTAAACAGAACACGTGTGATTCTGGAAAGTCAGAAAGAGCGGGCCTCAGTACACACACACACACACACACACAAAATGAAAGCTGCAGTCACCATCTCCCAGTCGTAATGGAAACACCAAATGTTCCACCACCAACACTCCCTACAGGAGGGTTAGAAAATGACTTTGTGAACCACAAGCAAAGTCAGAGCCATCAACTCTAATCAAAGACCTTCTAGGTCTCAAGTCCTCAGTAGAAAGCAAAGTCGCAGAAAGCTGTGTGTCTCATTACTGCCGTGAATGGAGATGGTATACACACCCAGGAAGGAAGCATAGTTCATGTGCTATATTTGAAATCATGGTAAGGTTGTATTAGAAAAACGAAAATAAGAATACTTTACATCTGAACAGTCCTACACCAGCAGAACTCAGTCTAACGATCTCTCTGAATCAGCACTGTCATACCCAAAATGGTACATAAGGAAGCAAGCTCAGATATAGTAAAGTGATTTGCATATCTCTTCACTTTAACATGGAGTAGACCAGGACTTGAACCCAGATTTCTAGAATTAGACAGTTTCCTGCACCATTAAACTTTAAATGGTAGGAACACCTATCCTCTGACTATTTGGTGCTTATCTAGGCTAAGAAGTAGAAAAAATTTAGCTTTGGTAAAGTGACAAGGTCAAGGGAAGAATTTATGCAATTTATACATCCCATCAATATGGCTGCCAATATAAATACAAATGGGGCTCACAGAAGTGCGTGTGAAGGAAATCATCGCCTGGTTAATGTTTATATTGAGTACATAATGTATGATTAAGACATCACTCCTGGAGGGGGGAGCAGGAAATGGGCCTGCTGAGTTTCACATCCTTGAGGGTTAGTATCAGTTCATGCAGGGCACATAACAAACACTGTCTAATGATATGTGCATAAAAGTTCAGGAGGCCCTTTTAAATCCCTCGCATTCTGGAGATAACAGGTAAATACGGGCCATGCAGGAAAGTCTCTAAGTCAGTTTATTATCACATATCACACTAGCCCTGAGATTTTCACTGATATGTCTCAGCCCGGACTCCGCTAAAGCTCTGGAGAGAGCAATGAGGGGGTCCCATCGGCACCTCCAGCTGGGGTCCCCTCTGCCACTGAGGCAGAAGCAAGTGATCCTCCGACCTGCAGAGCACCTTTCCAAGAAGACCAAGATTTTCTTTTCCAGTCTATTACCTGTTTACATACCATACCCAGGAGGATCAAGCCTCTAATTGCCATATTCCAGGTGAAGAAATATCCGGAATGATTTGTGGAAACCGCTAAAGACTGACTCACAGACCCAAGGGGTTACTGAGTGAAGGTTCCTTGCTGACTTGCAGAAGGACCGGGCAGATTGTTGCTGCTTGGCGGCTACCTCCAGCCCTGGCCCCGTGACCGACAACCCCCCTATAATGAGAGGACACTGCACCATGACCCTGTCCTTCAAGAACAGAGGACTTTGCTCTTCCCTTGGAATGGTAGTTTTCAAACTGGGGCACAGAGACTGCATCTCTCTACCTCTGCCTTTGTTCTCCAGGATCAGGCACCAAGCTGAATATTCATTCAGGTGGCAGCCAGTGAGGGGTAAGAAAGGACACCTTCAGGTAAGAGTAGGATTTCATTGGCATGAATTAGTGAATGACAATAACTCCCTGATGACCTCATTCTCATCATTCACTGGTTACAGAGCCAGGGAGCCAGACCCACTAGGTTCAATACAAGTCCCATCATTATTGAATGTGTAACTTTGGATAAGGTTGAGTGCCCCGACTTTCTCATCTGCAAAATGGGGAAGTTTTTTTTTAAAGATTTATTTATTTATGCATACAAGCACTGGGGTGTTACAGGCCAGAGGTTCAGGGGTTGAGAGGATTCACTAGAAACAAAGTGGGGAGCAGAACAGGCAGATGGACTGAAATACTCTGCTGAGGGGAGCAGCGAGCGAGGCAGGAGAGGTCTGCTGTGCCATGTGGGTCAGCTTCCCGGGCAGCAGGGATAGAACTCTTGCTGTAATGCCTGCGGTTTGCTTCAGTGTGTTGCTTAACACACCGCGCCACCAGGAATTTTAAAATATTTTATTACTATATATTATTTATAATATATATATTATATTTTTATAATATATTTTAAATATATATTATCTATAATATATAATAAATATATAATATTTAAATATTCTGGGGGGGTGCCCCAAGAAATTTTAAATATTATAAAAAATACTTATCTCAGACTGTGAGGATGAGAGACTTAGCACATATTAAGTTCACAATAAATATCACCTCTGACTGCTGTTGTTATGATTACAAACAATGTAATATATTTCATTTCAGATTTTGCCAGAAGCACCATCAAGAAGCCACAAAGTATACATTTTAGGAGCTCTTCTAGGACAACTGCCACCCTTGGTTGCTGAGCACTGTTTTCCAGTATGGAGGGAGGACCGCACGCTATTTTGTTCATGTCTCTGGGAGTGAATCAGCATTGGGGTGGGCTGGTAACTACTGGAGAGACTAGACTGTTCTTGGTTAAGGTCTTAGAGAGAAGGCTGGTCACTCTGAAAACAGAGGTCTTGCTCCCTATGAGCTTTGCCAGACCTTCTGTGGTGTCAAGCCGACTGGTAACTAAAATCACTGCATTGGTTCAACTGCGAAGAACCTTGTCCAGCGGGCCACCTAGTTCAAGTCCTTCTTGACTTCACCAGCTTTCAATGGGAAGACTGAGACTTGGAGAAGTCAGGAGACCTGCCCACATTCTCTCACTGGAACAGCCACTTTGGCCTCTGTGCTCTGAAAAGGCTATCTGGGGCCTCCCTGTTGGTGCAAGGGGTTAAGTCGCAGCACTATGACAACTAGTAGCATGAGTTCGATCCCCGGCCAGGGAGGTGACCCACATGGCGCAGCTGACCTTTCCCCTCTCACCCGCTGCTCCCCTCAGCATTTTATTTCAGTGGTCTGCTTGTTCGGGTCCCCACTCTGTCTCTGGTGGGTCCCCTCACTCTCTGCTCCTCTGGCCCATACCTCAGTTCTTGCATAAATAAGTAAATAAATCTAAAAAAAAGTTAAAAAAAAAAATGAAGACTATTTGTGGAACTCCACTGTGGGAACAGGCTGCTGTCAGTCTAGGAGAGCCCACCGAAGAGCAAGCATCTGAATTCTGTCTGCAACAGCCTGACAGAACTGGTAACACCCAGTCCTACCTCACTCTCAAGAAAGGCACTGCCTTCTAGGTTGTTAGAATTTTCCAATTAATGTTGGAAACTGAAAACTCCATCCCTGAGAACAGTTTCCAAATCAATTTTTATTTGTTCATTTTTCCATAACTTTCTTTTTTGAGGTAACATTTACAACACTGTATATGATTCAGGGAAATAAGTTCAGACCTCTTCAGAGGTGGGTCTCATACCACATCATACTGAAAAGCTCCTACTATCGTCCTCTGGGCATACCTCCTCCCCCTTCGTTCCACTTGTTCTGCATCTCCTCAATTCTGCAGTCACATTTCAAGGGTTTGTTTTGATTTAGTTTTGTCTGTTCCTTTCCTTTGCTTCTTTATATTCCAAATGAGTGAAATCATCTGGGAGTCTCTTTCTGACTTACTTAGCTTAGCATCGTCCACTTTGTCTCATCCATGTTATTGCAAATGGCAAGCTCATCTTTTTTATAGCCGAGTAGTATTCCACTGTGTGTGTGCGTACGTGTGTGTACGTGCATGTGTGTGTGTAAAAAATAGTATCTCTATGCATCTGTTACTGGGTACTTAAATTGTCTCCTTAACTTGGCTACTGTAAATAGTGCTACAATGAACATATGAGTACATACAGCATTTAAATTAGTGCTTCCCTATTCTTCAGGTAAAAACCCAAGAGATTGATTGCTAGATCATATGGTAGGTCCATTTTTAGTATTTTGAGAAATCTCTATACTTTTTCTCTCTCGGGGCTGGACCAATCTACTTTCCCGTCAAGAGTGTATGAGGGTTCCTTTTTCCCCACAACATCCCCAACATTTGTTCTTTCTGTTTATTGGTTTTATTTAAATGGGCCATTATTTCAGTTGTGAGGTGGTTTTAATTCACATTTCCTGGAAATGCAAATTAAACGATGAACATTTTCCCATGTGCCTGTTGGCCATCTGTATGTCTTCTTTGGAGAAGTGATTATTTAGCTCTTCTGTCAAGGCTAATTTCAGACAAAGAAAAAAAATATGTGGAAAAATGACATTAAAAAAATCATGAAATAACTAAAACATTGTTCAATACACCCGCTCCTCTGTGACTTATGGAAAATAGATGTCAGGTGATCCAAACGGAGGCAGAGGGTCAAACAGGAGAAGATAACAGCAGAGTCTTTCCAACAGTGCATTGAGATCGTCTAGAGAGCTGGCTAACCCCCGATGGCCAGGTCTACAATATCTACTTATATTAGATATAAGTATCTAATACAGCAGGTCTGGGTGGGCCCCATAATTTGTGTCACTAACACATGCACTGGTTATGTTGATGTTGCTCCTTAGGGAGCAAACCTGAGATAGTTCACTGGCCTGGGGCAAGAGAAAAGCAACAATAAAAAAAGAAGGGTGGGTGATGATGGAGGCAGGGAAGAAGGGGGCTCATTAGCTGAGCTCTGGTCCCAGCAGAGCCTTGGTCCGGCAGGGTGGGAAAGGCTCTCAGGATCCCTGCATGCCTCCAGGCACTGGCGTGTCCTCCCTAGGAAATCAAGGACCCAGGGTCTGCAGTTCACACCAAGCAGAAGCCCTAAAAAGACTGATGTGAATTCATTCCAGAGTCAGCCTTATGGTGTGATGTTTAGGGATCACTTTGACTTCCTTTAAATAGTCCCTGAGCCTTGCTTAGGTGCATAACAACCTGGTTTTATAGACAGGTCTTTGGCTGAGGGCAAAGCATGACAAGCTCATGCATAATAAATGTAATCAGTCATTTTGCCCATTGGAAGTTTCAAGTAGGAAGATGCCTGAATTCAAGAGAAGGGGCAAAGAGCGGTCCCACTGCCGGGGAAGGAAGCCCAAAGAGGAAACGGGGCTCAGAAAGCAGACCTGACAACTGTCCCAGCACGCACCTCCAGGAGGCAGATGCCCATGGTGTCCTGGAGGAGGCAGAACCCCAACTGCAGCAGAGCAGTTTCTGCTAGGTAATGAGGCCCGGGAGGCAGGGAGGTGCGGCTCTCACCAAAGCAGGACCTCAGTTTCCCAGGCTGGAAATGAGGAAGCGGACTAGATTTATCTTCTCCAATTCTATCTTCTGTTTTTGTTAGACATTCTTACAGGCCTCCAGGGTAAATCCTCACTGACAAGATCAAAATAGAACAGACTGTTTGGGGCACATTTTGTACTGAAAAGATCTACCACAAACCACAAGGCCAGGAAGCACAAAACAGCAAATTTCACTTCCTTTGGGCTTCCAAACAAGGACGAACATATCAAAGTGAATCTTGCGCTAAGCATGTACAGACACCGTCTAGGGTTACAATCTTCTATTTCCAGCTCCAGGAACAGATGCTGAAGCTGCCAGACTGCCAAAGCGCCATAGGCTCTAGGTGTGTGGGTCTATTAATGTGAGAATAGATGAGGTTTCTCAGAGTTTGAAAGTATTTCAAGAGTTCCCGAAAGTGTTATCAGGGACATCTGTGGCTATGGTGTAGGTAGCTTTCCGTTAAGGTGCTTGTACAAGCTTTCCCAAACAATATACTTTCATGGAAACTCCACTGAATACAAGATATAATGAAACCCTACCTAGGGCAGATGCTTCTGTAGTTCAATGACCACCTCACTGAACTTGCACACATGAGTGTGTGCACACACACAAACACACACCAGTCAGGGTCTCTGTGTTGAATCTCTTAACATTTTTCTCTTCCACTATTTCCTCTGTTTTAACCAAATGCATCATCTTTCTGGTTTCTGTCCCTAAATGTATGCTATTCCTTTTCCAGGGTATGCTCCCCATCTCCCCTATTCATTCACCCTCTAAAGTCTAGCGTAACTCAAACTTCTTCTATGTCATCACTCATCCAAACAGATATGATTCCTTTCTGGTAATTTTAGGCAGTGCTCATATTCACTCGTATTTTATTTGTTATATATTATTCTCCCTTGCATTCATTTTCTCTCTTCAACCATACTATGAATTCTACCAGGAAAGAATTATCTCATTTTCCTTTCTTATTTCCCAAAGTGTCCGGGACAGGGCTAATGATAAATGATACTCAGTCAATAAAAGGGTTTCAGTTTTTAGGTGGAAATAAAGTTGATCCAATGTGGACACAAAGGTCAAATCTCTAGTTTTGGGTCTTTGATGGCTACCTGTACCCAGGGGGAACATCACCAGCAGACTTTTCGGAGTGTTTTTTTTTTTTTTAATTTGTTAAAAGATTTTATTTATTCATGCATAGAATAGCTGGGGCACAGACCAGAGGTGCAAGTGGTGAGAGAAGTCAGCAGAGACAGGGGAGCAGAACAGACAGATTAACCGAAATACACTGCTTAGTGGAGCAGCGGGTGAGACAGGAGAGGCCTGCCAGGCCATGCGGGTCCCCTTCCTGGCCTGGCTGGGGATTGAACCTGTGCCACAGTGGCTGCGCAAGCCCCACAGTGCGGCACTCAACGCTTTGCACCGCCACCAGGGAGGCCATTTTTGGGAGTGTTTCTGCCATTGCCTTTCTCTTACTAGGAAGGAGTCTGTGGACCACCTTTGTGTTTCGGTGGAATAGGTCTCCCCAAAAGGATCAGATAGGCTTTGTCCAAGAGGTCCAGAGCAAGCCTTTTCCAGTACCCATCACCTTGGTATATGAGACCAGGTCCAGGGAGAAACTATTCCTATTGCCTAAAGAATGAAGGTCACGATTAAGGATTAAGGATTTCCTACACTTCGGGACATATCCAGGAACAAACTTTTTATCAGACAAATCTGTCTCAAAGCAGAGAAAACATCTAGAGTCAAGGCTTTGTCATATGCCATCACCCTTCCTCTGGCCTCGATACCGCATCCCCTGATCGGATATAAACGTCCAAATTCGTCCCATTTACTTTAATGACTTACAGCCATGTATGTTGTTAAAATGGGTGCCCTACAAATCTGTCTGATGTTAATTTGTTTGTTGTTCAGGCTTAGAAGAACCCAAGGGGGCAAGTCAGGCAGACATGAAACGGCTGGAGGTTGCCTGTTCCCTGGGATGGCTTCAGAGGAAGAGCGCCAGGAATGTTGGCAAGTCTACTCAGCAGGGTAAAGAATTTTATCAAGGCGTTCTATCATGTCAGCATCTGACCTCTCCTTCCCCTTCTGTAGGGCTCTAACTGGAGTAAGAGGTAAGAGCTAATATATTTCTATTGAAATTTGATTGGTAGGAGAAAATACTGGAAAGTCAACTTTTGGGTACTACCCTAAGAGTTAAGGGTTCCATCCTTAGTTTTGGTTGATCATCTTCTCCCAGAGCAGGTCTTCCGTGTTTTTTGCTCATGGTATGTATAAGTTTGTCAGAGATTTCCAACCTGGGACTGGGACTGGCTTTTTCCATATTGAGGTTCCATTCTCTTCCCCCACCAGGTTTTTCAGTCTTGAGGTTCGGGTATAGGTATTTCCACCTCCAGACTCTGTCTTCTGTGTTGTTCAGAAGGGAGAATCTTAATGAAAAAGCTATTGCTAAGAAAGTCTTAAAAGCCAAGAAAACTTTGGGGATGTAACAGGCTGGTCCCTAGGGAAAGGGGATGTTTCAAGATCCCTGTCCCACCCTAAGTAAGGTAGAGCTGAGCAGGGATAAGAAGATGCTGGAGAGGAGATTGGAGACAGAAAGAAGGAAGAAGAAAGGAAAGAAGGAAGAGGGAAGCAGGATTGAGAGCAGCAAGGAGACCTGGAAGAGGCACATGGAGCAGAGACATGTGAAGAAAGTGCACTTTTTGGTCCTGGACTGGTTGAAGCGATGTGGGTGAGGGACCTGTGGGGAGCTTAATAATGACAGTTTTTTACCTTGACTTTGATTTTGCTCTTTTACTCCCAGATTTGTCTGACTCTTTCTGACCCTTTTCTATGGGTCTCCACCGAGAGGTACTTTAAACTTCTGGCAGGCTTTTGGACCTTGCTTTGGGCCAATCCTACTTGGCTGGACTTTTACTCTTGAGGGGATGGGTAGCTTTCGGTGCTTAATTTGATAACTATATTCTTTGTCTTTTCTGTATTGTTTATAAATTGTATTAAAGTTCATTTCCATTAAAGGTCTTATATGTTTGTCTTGATATGGCGGATGGCAGAACCCATTTAGAATGAGCAGGTCTGGGGGTTCTGAGGGGCCCCTCTCCCTTCCCTATAACAGGGAGACTGATGATCTTAGAGTTTTCCTGGGTAAAAATATTAAGTCCAGGAACCACCCTGGTGGCGCAGGAGTTAAAGTCAGTGCTATTAAGCTATGCCAGCCACTGCAGCATGAGTTCGATCCCTGGACACCAGCCAGGTGAGGCAGACCTCTCCTGTCTCGCCTGCTGCTCCCCTCAGCAGTGTATTTCAGTCCATCTGCCTGTTCTGCTCCCCGCTCTATCTCTGGTGAATCCTTTCACTCCCACCCCACATTTCTGGCCTACACTGAGTTCTTGTACATATAAATAAAAATAAATCTTTAACAAAAACGTTAAATACAACAGACCCTTGCACAACAGGGGTTGAACTGCACAGGTCTGCTCGTTCACGGATTTTCTTCTATGTGCTCGTTCCACATTCACGAATTCACCCAGTCTCAGATGTCAGTTCCAGGATATGGAACCTGCCTATAAGAAGGACTCAGACTTCCAGCTGCGTGGAGGTCAGGGCCCCTGGCCCCATGTTGAGAAGGCTCCACTGCACTGCTTCCTTCAGGGAAAGCCCACAGTATTCTTCACGGATTGTGTGCACAGCTAGAGTCTGAGCTTCAGGTCACACTCTGTTTGCTTTCAGAATCTGGTCACATGATGATGGCAGCTGTGATTGACTCAACCACAGAGCAGGGAAGTTGTGGGAGGCCCCAGGGTCGGTCAGTCCCAGCGTGCTGTGTGGACAAATTCTGTGGCCATGGAGCAGAAGCAGCGGGAAAAGGTATGGGAGCACACACCAAGAGAGTGTTGAGAATCTTAGTTGTAATGATGGAAATACACACACAATCGCGCGCGCACACACACACACGGAGACAAAAGCGGTCACAAGAAGGGTTCTGGAGAAAATTCCAAAACTACTCTCTTAAATAAGCATATGTGGGTATTGGTTAACCAACACTTACAGCAACTTAATAGACTGATATTCAAATGTCCAGGCCATCTCACACTGGTGTAGATATTAAATACGCTTGGCATTGTGATTTTTATTTAATGACTAAAAGAGTGCGAATGGAACCATTGAAGAAACTCATAGAACCTAAAAGTCAGTATTTCACTTATGACTATGTATAAAAAAGAGGTTTCTCGCAGATAGTTGCAGATACTTCCCTTAGGAAAGTCCTAGTCGACGCCACTGTCAGAGACAGCGAGTGAGAGGAGACCACTGGCAACCTAGACAAAACTAGCTGGCAAACTATAAATCTGAGGCAGACAAAGGGGAGTGGGAGGGCGGGAGCAGCACAGGGGAGGGAAGAGCACAAGAGACCACGGCAAAGGTTCACGGGAGATGTGGTGGTGGGACTATTATGGGGTTTACACTTGAGGGGAGAAATCAGTGTACAAAAAAGAACAACAATGTAAAAACCTATTAAAAATGTAGAAGTCTACATTTCCCCTTTTTATTCCCCTAGCAGATACTCAGTATGTTAATAGCTACATTTTCAAAGCACATGCACACCATTAAAGCCATCAAGTATGTAATTCAGTATATGTTTGCTTGCATTTAAGGAGGCTTTCGTACCTATAATCTCCTATCTCCAGGCCCCCAATTATCTGGATCTCAGGTCACTCAAACTGAAACTCAGAAAGAAGAGAGGTCAAAGCAGAAGCAAGAAGCCACTGTCAACAATCAACAAGGAAATATGTCAAGTGTGAGAGACTCTAGGCCGGACTATTCAGCTGTCTTTATCTCTGAGTCATAATGAGGCCATACATAAAAACAAAGTCACAGACGATGCACTTAGCATATTATGAGTCAGAAGTACTGCCACATGCTTTATCTCATTTGCTTCTGCCAACAGCTACATAAGGTAGTTGAGGTGCAGGGACTTGCTTGTCCCCTGTCTACTGATGACAAGAAGGAAGTTTACTCTGCTGGTTGGAATTGTTCATCAAGAGTTTACAACTAGCAGGGGACTCCCTGGTGGCGCAACGTGATAAGCAATGCACTATAAAGCAAACTGCATCCACTGCAGCACAAGTTCGATCCTGCCACCATCAGGGAGGGGACCCACATGGTACAGCAGACCTTTCCTGCCTCACCCGCTGCTCCCCTCAGCAGTGTGTTTCAGTAGATCTGCCTGTTCTGTTCCCCACTCTGTCTCTGGTGAATCCTCTCACCTTCCCGCCACGTCTGGCCTGTACCCCAGTTCTTATATGCATAAATAAATAAATCTTAAAAAAATAAAAAGAGTTTACAACTGGCAAAGCCACACATCACACTTAGACCATCATGTTCTCACCTACCAAGACTCCACATTTAAAAGACTACATCCAACGTCATTATAAGAATATTTCAAAGTGGCTGTAGCTAATTTTATCAAGAGTAGTTTTGGCATAGTTAGGTTTTTCATAGCTCTTCCACTATAAGCATAGCAAAGACTCCATTTTCTTCCTCTTTTGCTGTGGTAGATGGCAGGTATTAAGGCCCTGATTATATAAACAATCTAAAAATCTGCCAGAGTCTGTGTAGAGCCCCAAAAATCTAGCATGGCTCCAAACACCTGTGATTACTTTTGAAACACAGTACTCATTAAACCAAAGACAGTGTCTTCTAAAGATAGCCAGATAACTAGAGATCTTGTCAACTTTTAGCCACATTTTCCTGACAGCTGTCATTTGTTCTATAGTGGCACTTGGCAACAGCTAAAAAGTTACAGTTAATTACGCTGCCAGAGGCAAGGTAGGGAGACTAGAAGTGGACTCCAGAAGGCATTAAGATTCTAGAGGGCCTTTGAAAGACTTTTCTCAATTTAATAGCACCATACTACTGCACCTGTCTCCCCCAGCTTTCAGACCCAACATTTGTTTTATTGTGTGCAAGATGATAAGAAGCAAAGCCAACAGGATATTCCCTGTAGATACCAAGAAGTAAATGACACTTGCATTCTGTGAATCTGTGAGCTGCCTGCTGTGGTTTATAAAAGCAATGTTAGCACTGGCTAATGCTAGGTTTCTGCTCTTTGTGACTCTAATTTGTGTCACAATCACAATTGCCCTGGGGTATCTGATAAGTCAACTACCTGGCTAGTGCCTCCAAAAACTTAATATGACTTGCAAATCAATTTCATTCCTTGTAACTTTCCCATTGATTTCACCAAGAAGGGACAAATAGTTGATTTGATTGTCATTACATCAACAGCCATTCAAGTTCTCTGTTTGTTTTCAGGGAGGAGTTATAGGCAAAAAGTGAAAGTAGCCCAGAATGAGAGAGTTGGATTTAGACAAGGATGAAACATACATTTTAATAAGGAATAGGGGTATGTGTTAGTTTGATAAAAGAAAAAAAATGAACCTGAATGACATCAAAACAATATGTTGGTGACGACAGCTACTGAACAAATGAAATTAAACATTAAATTAAACACATTCATTAACTATTAAACATGTTTATGTTCATAGAATCATATACTTTATAGTCCTTCCTAGGTTATTATGGTTATTTCTAAAACATTTTCCATAAAAAAGAATACTCTTTCTCTTGCCAGTCTTTCTCTTTAATTTTTAAAATTTATTTTTCATTTATTTCACTCACTGCAATGACCACATTATTCAGTTCCCTAAATCTCCATGAACATAGAACATGAAGGATGGAGAAGCTCGTACCCAAACCAAAATCAACTAGTGAAACTTTCCACAATGAATCACGTACCAGTGAGTAAAGTGTGGTAGCACACTGGATGAACAAGTAGCCCTGTTACACGTACGTATGGTACGTGTACTACTGTAGCCTGATCTGAGAATAAATTCCATTTGTTTTTGTGATGTTTCACTACATTTTGAGTTTTAGATTGATCTGTTGAACTCTGACTTGATATTATGTTGCTTCTGCATTTCCTGAACACATGAGCTGAAGGTCAGGAGATAAGCACTAGAATGAATAGATATTAAGAAATCAGTACTGTGCAGAACTGATTATCAACTACAGGGGACTAATACAGTTTCTAAAGATTTCCATTTGAAATATTACTAGCTCTTTTTTGATCTTTCCAGATGTAAGAAAGTTTTTCCCTTATGCAAAGTTCCAGCAAAGAAAACTAAACAAAGACTCAACAGTCTCTCTGCTTATTTAAAAATGAAACAAAACAGAGCTGCCCTGGTGACACAGGGGTTAGTCTCAGTGCTGTCAAACCAACCCCAGCATCTGTGGCCTGAGTTCGATCCCAGGCTAGGGAGCTGACCCACATGGCACAGCAGACCCCTCATGCTTCACCCATGGCACCCCTCAGCAGTGTCAGTAGATCTGCTTGTTCTGATGAGCCCTCTGGCCCCATTCTTGGCCTCCACCCCAATTCTTATATGCATAAATAAATATTTTTTTAAAGGTCAGGTTTATTGGAACCAGGTCTAATTTATAAACAAATACTTTTATAGTATTCAGTAAAATTGGGGTGAAGGAAGAAAAAATATTTTGGTAACATCCTTTTGTGCACATTAGGTAGATTCTAGTCCTCTTACTCATGTCTGAGGCTTTTACTTTCTACCTATGAGCTGGTCTGGGTCATGATTTTTTTTCTATTATTTAGCTATAATTTTCCAAGGCAATATTTCCAGTTTTTCTCCCAATCATTTTGGTCTGGGTTGATTAAAGATTTAAGCCAAGCAAACTGAAAATGGAGCACTTCACAACAACTTCAGAGAGATCTACTATAGTGGCTATTCAGGGACAATCCTCATGGCTGATGTTATTTTCCTAAATACCTGATGACATCAGGTTGCAAATAAGGATCACGCCTGTGACCTGTACTGTGAGAACAGCAGCAGACAACTGCCAAGTGCAAGGTGGGAATGCCGCAAATACCACAGGGGCGGTCCATGGCAGCCAGTCCCTAAATTATTGAATAAAGGAATAACAGACCACTTCTTCCTCTTCTCTAATCACCCACCCATTCATCTACTTTTCAAAAAACTGCAAATGGGGAGACTGGTAGGGGGAAGGGTCGTCCTGAATGGATTACACAGATAGGTGTGTGGACTCCAACCCCCGCTCCAGACCACCAGTGTTCCAGAACCACAAATCCTATAATATGATTATCAAAAAGTGGATCCCTGGGACCTGAGGGTGGCGCTAAGCAGCCAGGCTGCCTATAAAACCAGAGGTGAGCCTGGGGCTCTCTCTTCCTTTGGAGCCATCTCACTTGACTCAGAGCCAGCTCTCAACGCGCCATTGCTTAGAAGATCTGGTAGGATATTTACAGATTTGTATCCCTCTCTTTCCCTTGATATTGTTACTATTTTATTCCCCTTCTTTCATAAAATAAAACCCGTTAATAACTTTTGTCACGTGTACCTGAAGTTGGGACTTATTATAAAAGTCTTCTGAGCTTGCGGGTGAGGACCCAGTGAGGGAAACCCATTTTATATTAGGGTTGCCCTGTAACAAAACCACTTCCTGCTTTCACATCTGAAGATACTTTTACCCCAACATTTAAAAACCTCCACTGGGTGCCCTGAGGATTTGTAGTGTGCCTCAATCTTTAACCTTTGCTTTTCTTTTGTTTCCATAGAAATGCCTTTCATCGCTTGTCCAGCAGAGGCTTAATTTTGGGTCCCATCTATAGGGTTGCCTCTAAAACTGAACACAATTATTTAAATGAAATGATCTGTTCTCAGGACTGAAAGAGAATGGTTGTATGAAATAATTAAACAACTCAGACTGTGAGTTATGGAACTTCTGAGAAGTTCCAAAGATGTGCTTCTAGGAGCACAGAATTCTACCACCCTTAAATATGTCTTTTGGTCAAAAGGTTGATTTCATGGGAGGGTGCTCTAAAAACTGGATGGAAGTTGCTTTAAAAAAAAAAGATATTTACATCTAAACTTTTTTTAAGAGAATGAACCAGAAAAGTCTAATTTCCTTGTCTCTTTTCAATAAGAAGTCAGAACATAATGTATATACCTTTTTCTACTCTGCCTTCCCTGACAACTTCTTGGTTTCTCCACCCAAGTCCTACTGTATTCATTAAGCTGTTTAAGATGGTGGCCAAAGTCACATCATACTAGTCCTCTCTGAAGTATAAATGTTATATTAAACTTTTGTTTATAATCTCTTGGAAAAAAGAAGTCAGCAGTGAAAGACTCAAATGCAGACAATAAAATACTGTTTATACTTGGATAGTGGTATTTTCTTCTTCGTGGTCTTTAATTTTACATCCCATGGTAACTTCCAAACTTCTCTTCGGCATTACATCGTGATTCCACGGTAATCATCAATGCTTCTGATCCTCCTTTTTACCACCATCCAGGAAGCACCATGAGGACAGATGTATCCATACCTGACATTCCCAGGATCTGACATTGCCCCCAAACTCAACCTACTCAAAACATGGAAGACACAACTCATCATTTCAGTGTGCCCAGCTTTCTCTGTTCCCTCCGGTTCTACCCCATCACCACCACCAACAAACATGTACACTCTCTCTCATAATCACTCGCTACTATACCCATTCTTCTCCCCCAAACATCTGACTTTTATGAACAATCCCCCATGTATTCCAGTCACTCAGATAAGAGATCTTAAAAATGCTTTAAAAACAGAAATTAGGACTTGGTCCATTTTTGCATTCCCCAGAGTCTACATAGTCTCTACAAGAGCTCAGTAAAAGGTTTCCTGTACTCAATTTTTTTCAGTCCCTATTTTTAAGTTGTCATCAAGTTCTGTTGTTGCCACTTAGGAATATATCACTTGATCTTCCTTCACCCACTGTTCTTTTTCTCTTTCTTTCCATGACCACTTTTACATCAGATCCTCATTTGGTCTCTTCTAGTGCATACTTGCTGCCTGGTTCGCCTTCCCTCAGGACACACAGAGGTTCCCTTTTCATGTGGAAGTGCCACAGGCCCTGAGTCTGCCTTTCCCCCTTATCAACCATACTGAACTGTTCCCAGCCCCAGGCTTTTGCTCCAAGAGAGCAGGCACACGTTTTCTGTGAGTCCATTTCTGTGCCTTACCCATGTTGTCCCCACTGCTGGGAATTCTGTTGTTCAATTTTGGTAAAATCTACTTCTCTTTCCTCAGGTCCACTCTGCTGGTCTCATGTGAAGGGAGTTTCTTTTCAGGTCACAGGGAATTCTCCTTCCTAAAACTGTTGCTTCAGTTCTCCATGGTTCTTTGCAACATTTTTTTTTTCAATCACCCTCCATATATTAATATATTTTTACTGTTACTCTGCCTTGACAGTTGTCTTCCTGAGAGCAGAAGAGCAGAAGCGTGCTGTTTATTTCCTATTATCTAGATTGCCAATAATTATTTGGGGGCTGGGCCTCCCTGGAGGCACAAGGGGTTAAGGCACAGCACTGTGAAGCTCTCTGCATCCACTGCAACACCAGTTCAATCCCCAGCCAGGGAGGTGACCCACATGGTGGAGCAGACCTATCCTGTCTCGCCTGCTGCTCCCCTCAGCAGTGTATTTCCACAGATCTGCCTGTTCTGCTCCCCACTCTGTCTATCCTTTCACCTCCTTCCAACTCTGGCCTATAACCTTGTATACATAAATAAATCTTTAAAATACATAAATATTTGTGCACTGATTAAACATAAAAATATCAGCAGACAAATGTATATGAAAATTATTATGAAAAAAAAGATGAGAAAGGATATATCCAGGTTTCTTGGGAAATTGCTGGATAAATCTGTACTCTATTTATACCTAAAAATATATAAGCTTAATTAATCTATACAAAAGTTTTAACTGCACTTTTAAAAAAGTTTTCACATATATGTCCTTAAATCTTATTCAAATTCATCTATTAACTGAAAAACATCAAGCCAGTCCCTTTTTTATCTGCTGTTGTGTGAAATAGACAGTTCTGTGGCTACAGCATCATAGACCACTGAATTCAGAAGGCAAACAGAAAAATATGCTTTTGATGTAGTTGTCATTACCAGAAAGAGCTATGGGAGGAGAAGAATGGTCCTCATTCTCTCTGCCTACTTAAATAGGGGCTATTTACCATTTTGATCAGCCTTTCTTCAGAGCCAAGTGCTTTACAACAATATTACTTTTATTCACCACTCACCACAAGCACCATGTGATGGGCAGAAATGTCACTGCCCTGTTGTACAGCTCAAATGCCCTGATGAGACACAGAGAATCACAGGAGAGACTCCCCACCCTAAGACAAACAGGGAGAGTCAGAGACTGAACTCTGGTGTCCCGCTCAGTCTTGGGCAAATCTCTGAAGATCGTCCTTCGGGAAGCTGAGAAATTCATTGCTAGAGGCTAACTCCCCAGCATTCCCCAAACAGCTCAACCCAACAAATACATATTGGGTATACCCAGTAGTACGAGACGCTTTCCATGATAGGGGAGCCCCAAAAGCACAGGTGAAAGAGCTCACCTCCCTTATGGCACTGAAAGAGTGAGCTACAAAAGAATGGCCCCAGACCACCCTTTGATTGGAGCTAGAAAATACTGGAATGTCTACATTCCAACTCACCTTTTTAAGGATTCCTTTTTCAGTTCTATTTTGTGTCTGTGTTATGATAGATATGATGGATGCAATGATACAGCAGCACACATGTGTGACTGTGAAATTAATATGCTCAGCAGGGGGAATCTATGTTCAACATGTTTTTTTAAGATTTACTTATTTATGCATGTAAGAATTGGGGTACAGGCCAGAGGTGTGGGAGTTAAGAGGATTCACCAGAGACAGAGTGACGAACAGAGCAGACAGATCTACTGAAATACACTGCTGAGGGGAGCAGCGGGCGGGCACCACAGGAGAGGTCTGCTGTGCTATATGGATCACCTCCCTGGCCGGGGATTGAACTCATGATGCAATAGCTTCTGATAGCTTAATTGTGCTGAGACTTAACCCTCTGCACCATCGGGGAGGCCCTCAACAGATTTTTACATATCGGAATGGTCAAGGAGAAACATTTGAAAACCAACAGACTGCGGGATAACTTGGACATTACTGAACATGTGATGACTTTTTACATGTTCATGTGCTATTTCCTCTGCATTTTAATGCACCTCCCTTCTCCTGTAAAACCCAGTTCAGCTATCACCTGCTCAGGGAAGTTTCATTATCCTTTGCCCCATACAGTCACTTGCAAACTAAGCTCCAGTCTACCTTGCACATCCTTCTATTGAAGAAATTTTCACTGTTTGTCATTGTCCACATTTCTATCTTTGCACTAGCTGACTGGAATCTCTGGTCATGAGCTCCTTGGAGGATTTCTTGTGAGCAGAGATTTCCCCTAATATGAACACCTTAATTTCATAGTCTCACAAGCACTATCGCACCGATGTATTCTGATGGCTTACCTATTGTTCTTAGAATGCCTGGCACCTAAGAGACTCTCACAGATTCTGCCTTTTCCCCCTTTCTAATCATTATTGACTTGAAGAAGACAGAAGGAGCATGTGGGCAATCTAACGGGGTAGAGTGTATTTCACTTCTTCCTTTCTCCCCTTGTGAAGAATCAGAGGTGCTTTGGGGGTGAGTAACGGTGTTCCTCCTCAAGGCATGTGATAGAATACAACCTGACCACCTTCACCCCTAGTTAATTTACAGCTGGGATGTGAGAAATCTAGACATTTTAAATGGGCCAGAAAAACTAGCTAGTGCAATGTGGAGTTAAAGATGGAGACGTGGTCTTTCTGGGAACAACTAGTCAGAAACACAGAGAAATGCAGAGATATGCAGGTTTTAGATGAACTAGTTTTGTGCAAATGCCTGCAGGGCTCAGAAGAAGGAAGTTAGGACCGGGTAGAAGCCTCATGTCCAGTCTCAGCTCCACTTGCATTACCTTGGGACCACAGGGTCTTCAGAGGAGATAGTCTTTTTTTTTAAGGATTTATTTAATTATGCATACAAGAACTGGGGTACAGGCCAGAGATGCGGGGCGGTGAGAGGATTCACCAGAGACAGAATGGGGAGCAGAACAGGCAGACTGACCGAAATACACTGCTGAGGAGAGAACCGGACGCGGCAGGAGAGGTCTGCTGCACCATGTGGCTCACCCCACAACAGCAGGGATCGAACTCATGCTGCAGTAGCTGCAGTTTGCTTCATAGTGTGTTGCTTAACCCACTGCGCCACCAGGGAGGCCCAGAAGGAGATAGTCTTGACTCCACACAAATAATTTCAGTCAGCATAACAAAGTAGGGGGCAGGGAGGAACAAGACAGACAGCTCCATCCTTGCTGTGACACCAAGGCAGATGGCCAAGCAAACATGAGTAAAGGGGCTAGATTAGATTATCACTCAGGTCCCACCAGCCTAAATTCCAACAACCTATGTTTATGCCATGGAGGTGGTCTGTCATCACCCATTCAGTAATGATTAATCCATTTAGTAAGACTTCTACTTAGGTGTGACTTCGAACGAATACTTGAGTTTTCTCAGCGTTGCTCAGTCAACGAAGGTGAACCGCACACCTAGTGTGCATCAAGCACTTTGTCTGGCCCTGGGTGTACAGAAGTAAGCAAGACAGAGAGAACCTGCCCTCAAGGTGTATACAGATTAGTCAACCTCATTCCTTTCCTTACATCCCCAAGGGTAAAGGTTCTTCCATGTCTAAAAATACTGAAATGTGATGATGAAGTGGGAACTCCAAAGTAGTATCAAGATTTCCTAATTTTATTTATATATTTTAAAAGTTCCACTTGAACACAATCAGAACTATAAAGGTTCATATTAGCTGTAAAATAATCCACCCAATTTAGGAGATCTGCATTTTAGAGTTCAATTTTTTTCTTAATATTAGCTCTTATCATTCAAAACTCCTCCCTTTGCATCAGTTTTACAAAGCTGATTGGGATTTGAAATTAAAAAAAAAAATATTAAATCTGAGCTTTGCCTCTAGTTAGTAACTGTGTATCTACGGCCAAGTCACAATATCTCTAAATTGCATTTATTTGGTCATTTAGTATATTTTTATTCCATGATTATGCTTTTATTCCATGTCAACGATATACCCATTTTTGCCAAGCACTGGGGACATAAGAACATGTAACATATCTTCATGTAAAGCTCCTCATCTCTATTTAAAATCAACATTATCACTCAGCTACCTCTTAGCTCACAAGCTAAAGTTCCACAGAATGATACCTATAAAATCCCTAAAATGGGGGTCCCTTTCGTGGTGCTAGGGGTTAAGTCTCAGCACTCTGAAGCTATCTGCAGCACCACTACAGCAAGAGTTCAATCCCTGGCCAGGGAGCTAATCCACATGGCGCAGCAGACCTCTCCTGGCTCACCCACTGCTCCCCTCAGCAGTGTATTTCAGTTGATCTGCTGGTTGGGCTCCCCACTCTGTCTCACCCTCCCGCATCTCTGTCTCACCCTCCTGCATCTCTGGCCTGTACCCCAGTTCTTATATGCATAAATAAATAGATCTTTTTTTAAAAATCCCTAAAATGTTTAAATGTTAGTGGTTCATAATTTGCATCAGAAATACTTATCATGGAACTAAGATAAAGGAAAGAAAAATTATTAACAGAATAACGGAATTTCCTCATATTTTCATCTCACCGAGCCAAACGCCCTGTGCTATAGACCAGTGGCTCACACTCGGTCTGCCCCATTCTTTCTGAGAGCATTCGAGCCACCGAGTAATACTTGTGAGTCCATAAGTCTGAAATTACCGTACCCTTGTAAGAGTAACAGTGAAAGCGAAAGATACGAGTGTCTCCGTGTCTTCTTACTTGCCATCGATCGCACAGTTAACGCTAAATGGGTTTTTCTGTTTGTACCTAAATTTTCAACAATTTTAACACCACACTGAAGTGACAGACTAAAATATAAAAAGACCCAAAAAAATGTCAATTGGCTCGTGATAGAATTGCCTAAGTGTTTTTGTCCAGGAATAGATCTAAAACTGCAAACCACAAAATGAAACCAATTAAATGAAACATTCTCTGCTGGTTACTCCCAATGTAAATTCCAAAGTTTAGAGAACTTCAGTTCCTGAAACTTAATTTTCCTGCTTTTAAGGGAGGAAAGGGGAGAATGAAATTTTATTACTTGGAATCTAAAAGCAATTTTCATTTTCCATAAGAGATCCATCAACAAGCATTTATTTATATTCTACTCTATTTCTAGGATGGTGGTGATGCCCATGAGAATTACAAAAATAGAACACAGTCATCTCTGTAAGAAACATGGTTAGAAAACCCACACTTTTACATATTAAAGCTCATGTAAGTGTGAGGGATCATAAAATACTTATTCCCATCGTAAGATGATTATTCTATAGCCAAGAAGAATTAGCCTTTATTTACACTTTGCAGGAGGCAATATTTTTATATAAATATCTCAAACTCTGTGCTTTTAGCAAGAAAGAAAAAGAGTGCAATAAATATGTGATTTTTGCCACAGGGAATTTGTATACCTCATTCCTGGTACATTCTGTGTCCATCAGGATTACTAGAAACAGAAACCAATTCTGGCTAATTTAAGCAAAGGAGGACTTTGCTTAAAGGATAAAGCTCTTACAAATTCTAGAGAAGGCTGAGGAAGGAACCTTAGAAAACGCAGGAGCTGTGTGCCTCTGCAGACACGCTCACGTCTCCTTAAGGAAGCGGGTGATGGTTAAAAGGATTTAGTATCAGTTAGGCAAGAAGTTCCCAGAGATTTTTAAAAACATGTAGGTGACGAAGACTGCAAGATCTGGAAGCTGGATAGCAAGCAAGATAATGATTCATGGGGGAGCAAACTGCAGTTTTTTCAAAACAGATTTGTGATTTATTCCAAAAAGGTTTACAAAGCAAAATCCACTCCAACTGCCAATGACAGGGATGTTAACTGTGAGTCATCTTGACCTATTTCCTATTGTTCATAACAATAACAATGATTGTTCCCCACAAGTTAGGCCCAATACCTCAGCTTTACACACATGTCATTCCAAACACGTTATTTATTCTTCCCATTTTATAGAAAACTGAGTATTTAAACTTGGCTAGTTAAAAGAGGCCCAGATCTAAAGAGAACTCATTTACTCAGGACCTCAGACCAAGATGGCCTATTCCCCCTTTAAAATACTTTAAAAGTATTTCTCTCTTCTCCTAAAGTAACTCTTATCCTCAGGCTACTTAAAAATTCCAGCATTAAAACTGAATATCCCCGACAACTGAGAAGATGTTTATCCTTTTTCTGCCCTGTATCCAAAATTCCTCGAATCGCAGAGTTCTGCTTTCTTCTTCTTTTTTTTTAGGATTTATTTTTCTTTATGCATACAAGAGCTGGGTACAGGCCAGTCGTGGGAGGTGAGAGGATTCACCGGAGAACAGAACAGGCAGATTGACTGAAACACACTGCTGAGGGGAGCAGCGGGCGAGGCAGAAGAGGCCTGCCTTACCACGTGGGTCCCCACCCTGGCTGGGGGTCGAACTCTGTGCCATTGATGCTTCACAGAGTGGCAGTCAACCCGCTGTGCCACCAGGGAGGCCCAAGTTCTGCTTTCTTATAATCCTAAAAGGAACACCTAAAATAGTCTATTTTCCAGATGTGGTGTGAAAAACTCAGTCATAATCATAAAATTATTATCTTATCCATTCCTACAAAGGAAGCAAGGTTTTCTATTATTTCTTAAATTTTATATATATTTTACATTATTTTTCATTTTTTGTACATTGTATATTTCTCATCCCCGTGAAATTCCCATCACCAATTCACCCGTGCTCCATCACCATAGTCCCTTGTGCTCTTCCCACCCACTTTGTTCCTTCTCCCTCCTCCTCTCCTCAGGAATGTCTCTGGTTTATAGCTGTCTGTTGATTTTGATTTTTTATTTATTGTAATTGATTTTCCTTCTCTACATTCCTCCTATATGTGATGCCATCTGGTATTTTTCCTTTTCTTTCTGGCTTATTTTGCTCAGCATAATCCCTTCTGGCTCCATCCATGTTGCTGTGAATTGCATGAGTTTATCTTTTTTGATTGCTGTGTAATATTCCGTGATATACATCTATACCACATCTTTTTGAACCAGTCATCTATTTTTGGGTATTTGCGTTGTTTCCATAGCTTGCCTATTGTGAAAAGTGCTACGATAAACATAGGGGTGCATGTGTCCTTTTGAATTAGTGTTTTTGGATCCTTTGGGTAAATTCCTAGGAGTGGAATTGCTGGATCATATGAGAGCTCCATTTTTGTAGACTGAGGAACCTCTACACTGCTTTCCATAGTGGTTGGAACAGTTTGCTTTCCCAGGAAGCAAGAAGGTTTTATTTTTATATAAAATTTTTTAATTTACATATTGACATCAATTGTAATCCCCATATATTCCCCATCATTGTAACACCAGTGCACCATCGCCTCAGTCCCCTGTGCTCCCGTCTGCCCTCCACCCTCCCCCTCTTCCCTCCCCACCAGGTGTCCCCAGTTTGTCTTTTCATTTTTGGTTTTTGTTTCTTTCTTGTTGTTAATATTATTATTATTGTTCTTATTCCTTTCCTTGATCCTTATTTGGTTCCCTTATATTCCTCCTAAGGGAGGAACCATCTGGTATTTTTCTTTT
>JAGFMF010011709.1:13945307-13982801 GCA_019455555.1 Galemys pyrenaicus
GGGACTGAGGTGATGGTGCACTGGTGAGATGGTGATGGGGAATACATGGGGATTACAATTAATGGCAAGTATATGTAAGTTTTAAAATATTTTAATAAAGAAAAAGGAAAATAAATAAATAAATAAATCTTTAAAAAAATCAATCTTAAAAAAAAAATCTGGCTTGTACCCTAGTTCTTGTATGCATAAATAAATCAATCTTAAAAAAAAAAAAAAAGAAGGCTCCCAGGTCCCCAGGTGCCATTCACCTGGCCTTTCCCAGTCCAGTCTTCAGTGTCAGAGTTCACAACACGTGCCCCTCAGACATGAGGACTCTCACGCTTGCACCAGAGGAAGGTCAAGTACGGAGGCAGGCTCCTGACTATGGAACTGAAATGCGCCCGGCAAGATGGTCTCAGACACAAGTCTGGCTCTCGTGGGACAAGAGGAAGGGGGCTGATGTGCCTTCCGGCTGGCCCTGTGCATTTGTGGGTCCCCCATAAAGGTGTTTCTAAAGCCTGTACCATAAAACACCCTTAGAACCATACAAGGGAGACAAACATGTACAAGGGCTGCATATGCCTTGTTAGAAGTCTGCACAGGGCCCATAAGGATCAGAGTGGGAGAAGAACCCACCCACTCTCCTAAGAAGCGATGAAATAAGAAGCGATGAAAGCTGGACGTCCCTTTAAGAAAGACACTTACACCTGCCATGCCTTAAACTCTGAGGCAAAGGGAGAGAGGCCTGAAACTCCCTGTGCCTTTTCCAGGAGAATATCGAACTGGACATAAGAGTTGCTGGGAAGAAAACATCTGCACTAGGAGAAACACCCTTCGCTTTCATAATCCTTCTGCCACGAAAGGCATTTCAGGTCAAGGTAAGATACACTTCTCAAGGCTTCATGACCTAACGCTGAAATGTTTGCATGCACTATATGCAGCTTGAAGTGACTAATTAAAGTTGCTCAGATTTAATCTTTGAACAAGTCTCTCAATAGATTAACAACTTATCATTTAAAACAAATGTTTTCTTGGATAAATACTCTATCATATATTCTCTGCGAAGGTCTACCTCCTGGACTCCCCAGACAAGGTGATTAAATAACTGGTTATGCTCGATTAAGATAAACAAACTGGCATACTTTATTTTAGGCTCATGTTCTTTTAAGGGCTGCTAGTGTATACAGCATCAATTCCTTTTCATGCAACTCACCAGCGAGGTTAGCAATGATTTGCAAATGTCTACTAGGTTCCGTAAGTCTTCCTGCTGTGTGTGAGGTGACCTGCCTGCCCATTACTGCCCAGGCATTTTAGAAGCTTATGAAGAGTTGCATCTTGGCCACTAAAAGCTTCTCTGGCAGAAGCTTCAGGGAACCTTGGTAGGTAGGAGAGCTAGGGTTAGGGTTAGGTGAAGAAAGAGTTTCTAAGCCTCCCGAATCTGGAGAGCTCCCCAAACACCCTCCGGCATTCTGGCTACAACCAGAAAAACTTTGACTTGACTGAATAAAGACAGCACAGAAGAAATGAAACTGTCCATATAACTCCCTAGTTCTTACATTTTTCAAACCCCTCCCTGAATAAACATTCGTCCAGAACCGCTGGCAAAGAGCCAAAACAACTTCCTCTCCTCCTGTGTTCCCCTTTTGGAAATGAAATTATCTAGCAGCAAAATAACCACCCAAAGTGGAACTAACAGGAAGATAATTGAAGAAATTCCCTCTGCTTAATTGAGCATATAAATAAGCAAACCGATTTGACCCCTGATAACAAAATGGTCCAGCAAATCCTGCTGCACTAAAACAGTGTTTTCTAAGGAATTCCTGGTCGGAACCAAGGCACCTTTGCTTGGAAGCTGTAGCTGTGAATTATAATAAAGCCCTGAGTAATCAGACTGCTCCGCTTGGCTTTCATCCCTGGGGAGTGCAAAGTCAGCAAATGGCAGCATGTAGACAAATGTGCTGGCTCCAGGCCCAGCTTCTTAGATTTCATGGATGCTTCTCAATGGGTTCAACTGGAGCTTCTCGCTTTTGTTGTCAACACAGGCCTATGAAAAAATCATGCTTTTTATATCACAGTTCCTTGTCAGTAATCAGTACCAAAGGTTTGCTGTTTTTTGTAAACATGACACCTATCTAGAAGAACAAAAGGCTAAACTCATGAGGTGTAAAACCGCTATTACTTAGATGTAACGCTACGAGTTATCTTTACGGTAAGATGTGGGACAAAGTCTATGACAAAGTCTCTATCACACTGTCAGTGCGAAGGAGCCCTGAGATAGAAACTTACATCTTATAAGCAGTGAAGGAAGGTCTCCCTGGTGGCCTAGGGGTTGAGTCTCCACACTATCGCCTTGACAGCCTGAGTTTGATCTCTGGCCAGGGAAGTGACCCATATGGTACAGCAGACCTCTCCCATCTCACCAGCTGCTCTCCTCAGCAGTAGATTTCAGTCAGTACACCTGTTCTGCTCCCCAGTCTGTCTCTTGTGAATCCTCTCACCCCTCACCCACCCCTAGCCTACACCCCAGTTCTTCTATGCAAACAACAACAACAACAAAAAAAAAAAAAACAGTGGAGGGAGGGCCTCCCTGGTGGCACAAGGGGTTAAGCACAGCACTATGAAGCAGCCGCAGCTGCTGCAGCAAAAGTTCCATCCCTGGCCAGGGAGGGGACACACATGGTGCAACAGACCTCTCCTGCCTCACCCGCTTCTCCCCTCAGCAGTGTATTTCGGTCAGTCTGCCTGTTCTGCTCCCCACTCTGTTTCTGGTGAATCCTTTCACCTCCCGCAACTCTGTCCTGTGTCCCAGCTCTTATATGCATAAATAAACCTTAAAAAAAAAAAGTGGAGGGAAACCTGGCTTCTTGATAACTGACAGTGCCTCCCATGTCCCATTTATGGAGAAAGGAGGGGGGAAATGGCTAAAACATACTGAAACATATATCTTTCCCAGTTGCATATCTAAGCAAAGAACTTGTTACAACTTTCCCAGTAAGTATGCATCTTAATTAATTACTTTTACACAGCTTTGGCTGGAACTATTCTGGGTGGAGGTATTCCTGGAAAGATATCAAAACCCATGATACCAAAATCACTCTTTGCAATTTGAACCTCAGCAGCTTGCCATTTTAGTTGTCTGTTGAGTGTTCTGTTTTACTTTATTACTAAGCAAATCCTGAATATCAGAGGCATATCTTCCAAATCAGAGGGTTAGGGCAGGGTGTGAGTTGGGTCAGGGGGCCTAAGGATATGAACAGGTGATAAGTACGGTGGGGAGGTGTGCAGGGAACTAGATTGGAAGTAGTGGGATCTAAGCTGTAAGCCTGTCTCGCAGCTTTCCCCAGCTCTATCCTGTGGCTTTTCTGTGGGTGCTTTCTTCTTTCCCATACAAACTTCCCCTAATCCCAACTTTAAGCTATTTTTCCTAATAATCTGCCTCAATTTTTCACTGGTTTCTCATCACAGAGCCTAAATCATCTGTATGGGATATGATGCTTATCACCCCAACACTCAATGCACCCTTCTCCATAGTAAAGCAGCAAGGTAGTTTGGGTAAGAATTGACTCCCCTCGATCCTCAAGAGGGTCCTGATTAGAGGCACAGTCACCATGTATTCACCTACCACAAAGTCTGAGAGACCTGGCTTCAGGACCAACTCGCTACCTATGTGACCTTGGTCAAATACTTTAGTTTCTTCCATCTCAAAATGAGGTGTTCATGCCACTGTTTAGACACGTTTTGGCTTCAAAATATATAATCCAATCTCTCCCCTCTTCCCTCTTTCACTGAGCTTTGCAATGCTTCTGCTGAGTTCTAGAAAAAAAAAAGTGAGGTGAGGATTCAATATATAAGACAATGCTAACAAGTCCTAATTTTAAGGGTGCAGCATTATTTCTGCAGAACTACTACATATGCCAACTTGGTTATTGTATTTCAAAGAGACACTTACTTCACTCTCCTCTATGGGAAAAACATTTTCTATTCCCTTTCCAATAAAACACAACATTTAAAGTAAATGCTACAGTGACTTTAAGACAACTGGTATGTGACTCAGAGGCACAGGATCACACCTCTTCTGACGCAAACATCACGCCACACCCACCACCACACCACCACGGCACCCACACTTCTCCACCACAGTCCCTTGGGTGCCCTCACACTTTGCTTCCTACCCCCNCCTTCCCCCCCCCCCCCCCCCCCAGCCTCTGTCAGTCTTGTAGCCTCAGTTCTACAGTCATCTCTCTGGGGTCTGCTTCTGGCTTAGCTTTGTCTGATCCTTTGTTTTGTTTCTCTCTATTGTCCAGATTCCATCTGGTATTTGTCTTTCTCCTTCTGACTTATTTTACTTAGCATTATCCCTTCCCGTGTTGCTGTAAATGTCAAGAGAATTGCATTTTAAAAACCACACTAACTCAGGACCCTAATAGAGATACATGCTGAATCCTTCCTTCATGTGGAAAAAAGATCCCTTCTTTATATCTTTGCTTTGTAAGTCTGTACTTTCACTACTGGCTTAAACCAACACAATTACATCTGTGTACTTCCCAATCTTCCCTGCTTTTTTCTGTTGAGGAAGAATTCATAGTCTATTCCTTCAGAATTTCATGACTTATTAAAAAATGGTCAGACTACTCAGAATAAAAATGCACAGATGAGGGCCTCCCTGGTGGCACAGTGGGTTAAGCAACGCACTATGAAGCAAACCACAGCCACTGCAGCACGAGTTTGATCCCTGACGCCGGCCAGGGAGGGGACCCACATGGCACAGCAGACCTCTCCTGCCTCGCCTGCTGCTCCCCTCAGCAGTGTGTTTCAGTCAGTCTGCCTGTTCTGCTCCCCACTCTGTCTGGTGAATCCTCTCACCTCCTGTGCCTCTGGCCTGTACCCCAGCTCCTGTATGCATAAAATAAATAAATCTAAAAAAAAATGCACAGATGAACCTAACCCTGATGAAAATAAGCATTTTTCTTTAAAAACAAAACAAAACATAATTAACGAAGTTTATTATCAAGAAACTGGAGTAGGTCTTTCTTAAAAGATTGAGAAAACTGATGACAATTCACAGCACAATATATACCAGCAAAGATAATTAAAATACTAAATACTCTCTAAATTAAAAGGTTCTGATTTAAATTGTTAATGATAATCTTTGTGTCTTATTTGAAGCAGCTATATATTTACCCACCGGTGAAATGCCTCCAGCCTATAAGGAGATGTTCTGTGCATTCTCAGGGGAGAATGTTCATTTGCTTCTCACACCTTAAGTTGAAATCAGAGTAGCTCCTAAGCACTCTGGGCCAGGACCAGTCCTTCTAAATCCTGCCTGATCTGCTAAAAAGCACGAGGTTCAGTTCTTTGTAGTTGGAACAGTTTCACCAACCAAAGGAGATCCTCACAGAGCTAGAAGATCTAAATCACCCATGGTGAGTGAGTGCTGGGCCACAGTTTATCTCAATACAAGGATATTTAACTCCAGGTAAATATCAGAATCAGAAATCTGCAGGTACAGGGACTGCAGCAGACAGTGTCATCAGGATTAAAACAAGTAAGCCAACTAGCACCAACCATTGCAATAACACAGCACCACAAGTAGCCTCGGAAGGACAGGAGTGGAAAGCTTTAAGCTTTTCTGATGGTTTAGCTGCTAACCACCCCCTCCTATGCAGCTGTCATGGGCTTTCCCAAGCTCAAGGTCCTGGCATTTGTCTGTCCCCTCTTGCCACACCCTAGCAACAGCTGTTATCTGAAAACTGGAATTACAAGAGGACATTCTTGACAACACTCTGGCAGGGTTTATCTCTCCATCTCACCTCTCCTATTCAACTTTGAAAACAGTTTAAGAGCTACAGAAAAGGAACTCTGTGAAGCCCTGAGTCAGTGCTCTCTGAACTCTTCCAAGATTGAATCATCTTAGGCAGCTCTGATGAAAATAACTCCTGTTGCTCCTGCTGGCTGGCACCGCCCCAGGGAGCAGCTGTCTGCAAGCATGCCCTTTGACCCATTAGGGCCTCTACCACCAGTCTAGCTCCTCCAAATGACTAATGACTAATGAGAACAGCCACTAGCATAAGCTTCTAAGACTGGTTAAGGTTGATCATACTGGTAGGGGGTGAGATGACCTCTCTCTCCTTGGTAGATAATGGAGGAATACCTGATGATTTACTGTGGAGAGAAAGGATTTATCATTTCCTTTGTCTTTTTCTAATCAGTAAACTCTCAGAAGCTCAACTGTCCTGATAAAACAAAGGGCATTCTTGATCCAAATAAAAACTAGAAATAACAGGAGGGCAGATGGAGCTGCCAACACCCCTTTATTGAGGTGTATTTAATTTCAGGTATATTGAGTCCAAGGTGGGCGCCGTAACTTAAATGTCAGTATTTTCCTTTTAGAGAAAGCCCAGTAGAGAAGGTAAGTGGAGCTGAGGTTCCATACTAATGGTCCCCAATAGGAAACATCCCCACTAAGGCTTTCTCTATGCCGACCTTGAGTTCCTTAGTTTTAAATGTCATAATGAATTACTTCTCCCTTTTTCTACTCCTTATGCTTTAATTGTCATATCACCCATTGCTTTATGGTAGCCAGGTCTTCAGTTCAATAAATTGATTTTTAAATTTTATTTGCATACTGCGTTAATATTTGTGAGAAAGCAATTCAATATTTATTGAATACATTTTTATGAAAAAGGCAATCACAAGGCTGTGAGAATCTGAAATGACACTGTTAAAGCAAAAAGGCAAATAAGTCAAACAATTCAAAGAACTGCAGTTTCCTACGACTTAGCTAAACTCATTGTCTGGTAAATTGTTTTTGGGTAATCAGCTTTAGTGATTGGCCAAAATTGCTGTAATTAGCATATTTAGTCAAGGTAGATGAGCATAACTGAAAAGTTTGAAACATTTTCCTCTCTTAATTACACATTCCTCATTACACTCTTAATTCTTCCCACCCCACTTCCATCCTCACAGATGGTGAAATAGTGAACTGCAATTTATCTTCCCATAAAATAATTACAAATTCAGAACGAGTACAATTCAAATTCAATTTTCAAAACCACATGGCAAGGAAGATCCACTTTAATAGTTAAAAGAAAGTGACCGTTGTAGCTTGTCAAAACATAAACACTTCCAGGAATAAATTAGATTTTCCCCAACAGATTGGGAAAAAGTATCATGTGTCTACTTATTTGTTTGCAAAAGTTGTCACGCTAGAATGTGATATCTTCATATATATGCTTCTGTTTACGTCTGTCTCATTAGTACATTTTCTAGCCCTTTAAATTACAGGTTGGGGAAACCATTAAATTGCAACTTAGCATCTTGCTTAAGGGCATGAGCTCTGGGCTCCACCACTTTCTGGCTAAATAACCTATGATGGTTAGTCTAAAGGCTGCACTTCTCAGTTTCCTCCACTGCAAAGTGAGGGTGAATGAGAATAAGTGTATTTTCTTTTCTACATGGAGTTGTGATAAAGATTGAAGGGGTGTGTATATATATGTATATATAAGAAAGTGAGCACTTAGTAAGCACCTACGTATTAAAAAACTTAGAAAGTCTTTGGCAGTTAATAAAAGCTGTAAGTGTTATCATTACTATCAAGCCTACCATTAGCACAGAGAATAACGATATTGTTGACTTTAATTTAAGTGCTCGATTGCAAACCACTTTCTTGCTAAGTATGTCTGGGATTGGCCTATAGAAGAAAAATGTAGTGGTTTTTGAAAGTCATAATTTGAATGACATAGTTATGAACTGCATAGGCAATTTCAAGATAAAAGATACGCACACATATATGCCATATAAAATCACTGATTTCAAACCTCACTAAAAACTCAAAAAAGCCCCACTGTATTTTCCATATTAATATTATTATTATTATTATTAAAAGTAATAGGATTCCCACACCTCAAAAATAATCTACAAAATCATACCAAATACAAACATTCTACTTTCCAATTGCAGGGGATCTGAATATATGGTTAATTATCTTCAAATGAGGAAAGTCCTAAGAAGATTTTCTTGACTACTCATGCTTTTCTGTTATGTATCAAGAATAATACTATAAAATTAGGCCTCCCTGGTGGCACGTGAGCTTAAGTAGCAGCACTATGAAGCTGTCAGCATTCACTGCAGCATGAGTTCAATCCACGGCTCGGGAGCTGACCCACCAGTGCAGCATACCTCTCCTGTCTCCCCTCACCAGTGTATATCAATCTGTCTATTCTGTTCCCCACTCTGTCGCTGGTGAATCCTCTCATTCCCCTCCCCCGCACCTCAGGTCTGTACCCCAGTTCTTGTATGCTTAAATAAATTTTAAAAAGAAATGTCCTTCAAAAAAAAGAAAAGAATCAGAAATCAGACTATACAACTATATATGTAAAATATCAGTTCCATGTGGTAGGGTAGTATTATCAAACTTTTGATATCATTGCATGTTTTTTGCCAACTGAAAAAGGAAAGTAAAAATTTTATCTGTTTTAATAGTTGGGCTTTTATTATTCTAATGTGTCACACTAATGCATTTTGGTAACAGTTTTATTGAGATATAATTCACATACCACCCAATTCATGCATTCAATTTGTATATTTCAATGTGTACAATTCAATGATCTAAGTATTTCCAGAGATATAAAACCATACTACAATCAATTGTAGAATTCTTCCATCATTCCACACTCTATATCCATTCGCTATTACCCTTCATGCCTGCTCCCCACCGCCACTCACAAGCAATTTCTGTCTCCATTAATTTGCCCATTCTGGATATTCCATGTGTATAAAATCATAGTATATGTGACATTTCCTTACTGGCTTTTTTCACTGAATTTTTCAAAGTTCATCCATGTTTACCATGATCAGGCCTTTTTATCCCTTTTCATTGCCAAATAACCTTCCTTTACATAGATATACCACCCTTAGTTTATTCATTTATTAGTTGATAAATATTTGAGTCCTTTCTTTTGGGGCTGTTATGAAAAATGCTGCAATGAACAGTTGTGTGAAAATTTTTATGTGGACATATGTTTTCATTTCTCTTGAACATATAGGTATAAAATTCTAGGCCATATGCTATCATATGTTTAATCTTTGAGGAAATACCAGACTGTTTTCCAAAGTGGTTGTACTGGGCCTTCCTGATGGCACAGTGGGTTAAGCAATACACTATGAAGCAAACCTCAGCCACTACAGCACGAGTTCGATCCCTGCCTCCAGTCAGGGAGGTGACCCACATGGCATAGCAGACCTCTCCTGCCTCGCCCACTGCTGCCCTGAGCAGTGTGTTTCAGTCAGTCTGCCTGTTCTACTCGCCACTCTGTCTGGTGAATCCTCTCACCTCCTGCGACTCTAGCCTGTACCCCAGCTCTTTTATGCATAAATAAATTTATAAAAAAAACACAACAAAGTGGTTGTATTATTTTACCTTTTACTAGCAATGTATGAGAATTTCAATGTCCCTACTTTCTCATCAATATTTGTTATCATCTTTCTGATTATTGCTATTCCAGGCATACTAAGTGGTATCCACATGCTTCCTTAAAATGCAAAAACATGGAAATACATTGGGTAAGAAAAAAATCTTTGATGTCAAGGGGTAAGCATGAAAAGATTAGGAAAAGATCCTGCAATCAGTCAGGAAAAGGAAACACGATATTTTTTAGGTCCGTTACTCAACTTAATGTTCTTATGCAAACAACTGGCCTCACCAAAGGGTCAGGATTGTGGAACAGGCCGAGTCTCACATCTCCAGCTGAAATTAATATAACAACTACTTGGTTTATTGACTTATTTTACAAAGTTCCTTCCTATGTTATACCCCATTTGATTCAACACCACAAATCTGTTGTGGAAGGGTATTAGGATTCCCATTCTGTAATAAAGGTGCTAACTGACTGAGGTTAAGGAGTTTGCCCAAGGCAGGAGTTAATAAAACATAGATAGAAATGTAAATATATACATATGTAAATAAACAGTAAATAAATAGAATTCAAAGCTGTGCCTGGCATTTATTTCAAATCCCAATCCTTGGCTTCCTCCTTCCTCTTCACCTTCACTTGCTTCATCTCTAATGACCCAGAAAGTAATGGAAAAGTAAAAGAAGGCAGAAGGGACATGTGGGTGTGTGTGAAGCAATTAGGGGCTGGAGGCCTGCATATCACACAGTCCTCACAATCAGCCCAGGAGAGGGCAGCTCAGGCCAATGACAGCAGGCGTGGCAACAGTCCTGCTCTTGGTAAGAGCCTCCAGGAAGCAAGAAGCCTGGGCACAGAGCCCCTTGAATCCCTGCAGCTGAACATTACATTTTTCTGTACTCACAGTAGTATACTTAATTACATAAATTATTCATTCAAATATTTATTAAGTAGTCACTCTGTGCTAGACACAACTTAGATGACTGAGATAAAAAAGCAATGACTACAATGTCTCTAAATAAAATCAAAGAAGCACCATTTACAAGCCTTTTACATACAGTATCTCATTTAAGCCTTACAAGTGCAAGTGGAAACTGAGGCACAGACAACTGAATCACCCCAAAGTCACAGAACTAACAAATGGGGAGGCAAAATAAGAACCCAGGCAGCCTGGTTCTATACTGTGTTCTTAACCACCGCCCAGCCGTCTCCTACCAGCTCTTGTTTGGAAGCCACATGTGATGAAGCACAGAAAGCAGTAATACTACATAATTCCAGCAACTATTTGTTGAGTGCTAATTAATACATGAAGCCCAGGGGCAAATTCTCACAACAATCCAGGAAGTACTTCTCTTCATTACTATTTTGCAGATAAGGAAACAGGCTTAGAGAAGTGAATTAACTTGTCCAAGGTCATAGTGCTCCCTTAGCAGAGGTCAGCACAGTACTTTCTAAGGACGAGGCATTGCTCTAAGCACCAACTCATCTAATCCTCTTAACAATAGGTTGATTTTTACCCATTCTTAGTCTTTAACTTATTTAAGGTCCCACACTCGTAAATGGCAAGCTAGAATTCACTCAGCACAACTCAATGCTGACTCTTATCTCTCTCAATAACTCCAGTTGAGAAAGAGTCCTCTGTCTTCCCAACAAGCTAAGCATGGTCCTCAGCGCTGCCATAGGGCAGTGGGGTACCAGGGAAGAGGGGAACCCAGAAAAAAAGGGACATGAAGTTGTATCTTGGAGACGGTGGCACCATGCAATCTAGTAAGCGTTCAATTGAAGACTTTGAAAAAGACGATAATGACAAAAGAAGCTAAACTATTAAAAAGAGGGTTTCATGAAAATATCAACAAGGAACAGAAATGTGCAACTTGCCTTTTTCTAAACGTTAAACTCAATTCATTCTGACTTTCAATATTTACTTGCTGGGTCTAAGCTGCAAGCAGGGTGGTTTCCAAACTAGGGATTATTACAAGACTCTCTCTCCGTCAGGTCCTAAAACACAGCACTTGGAAACTAAAGCTCCTCCTAAAGGCCAAGAACTAGAAGGAAAACTTCTTTCCGGCGGGCCAGGGGCTGACAAGCTGTGGTTCAAGGGCTGCAGAGCCAGGTTTTTTCCCTGGCAAAGTGATTTACAACCACACGAAGAAGAGCAGCTGCAGAACCGGTCAGACGTAAGTACAATTCTCAAACATGACTCCAAGAAGGACCAGGAAGGGACAGGGAAAAGCGGGAAGGTCACTGCCTGTCCCGGACGCGGTGGGACCTCTCAAGTCCTAATTCTTCCAGCAGTAGGGACGACGGAAGTGTGAGCGCAAGCGAGTTGACACGGCGGCGGGGCAGCCAGACGAGGCGCCTCCACGCCCCCTTGCGGACCCAAACTACGACCGATAAGGCTGTGCCAACTCAGGCTGAGTGACAGGTACAGTCATTCTCTCTGTTTACCACCCCCACCCCAGGGTCCTGCAGGGAGACACGGCGATGAGCCCCGAGTTACAAGCACTGAGGCTCCAGGAACAAGGAAACCGCGAGTGAAGGCGATCGTTGCGCTGACTCCTCTTATCTAGGAGGACACGAGCAGGTGTTGGAGCCGGCTACGGAACCCACACCGGGTGAGCCTTCCTGCCGTCGGGGCGAGGAGGCGCGGCCCAGGTGACCCGCAGAGAGCACGGAGCGCGGTGGCCGCAGCGCGCCGCGGAGCTCGCGGCTGCAGCAGCCGCTCCGGCTCGGGCGCAGCGCGCACCGCCCGCCCGCCCGCGCCTGCCAGCCGAGCCCCGCGCCGGTCTCCAGCCCCCGGCTCCGGGCTGCAGCGGCCGCGCAGGGGCGCAGCGCGGACGGTCCCCGCGCCCACAGTCGTGCCGGAGCCCCGCGCGAGCCGTCAGCCGCGAGTCACCGCGGAGCCGCAGCGGACAGCGGCTGGCAGTGCCCCGCGAGCCCACCGGCGCTGCCCTGCCTTACCGCAGCTGCTCCCCGGTGACCAGGACCTCAGCCATGCGCTCCAGCTCCCTCTGCTGCACCCCGCCACTGCCGCCCGAGCTGCCGTCGCTGCCCCCGCCGCCGGCGCTGCCGCCCTCTTCCATGGTCGCGCCACGCCGCTCCCGCTGTCTCCGCGGTCCGCGGCGGGTTCGGGTGTTGAATCAGCCTGCCCTCACGGAGGCCTCCCTCGCCATCTTTGTTAGGGGCAGGTCCGCTGCTCGGCTGCGATTGGCTGGAGAGGGAATCCCGGCGGGTGGCTGAGGCGCTCGGCGAGTCCGCCCCTGGAACTCCGCTTGGGGGCGTGGCTCGAGCCCCGCGTGGTCGGGGGCGGGGCCAACGGCGGAAAATATAAACATCTGGGCGGGGCGCTGGTTTCGCGCTGAGGTCGAAGGCGGTGAACCCGGTTTCCTTTACCCTTGGAGATGGTGCAGTGAGGTCCTGGGGACGGGATGGGAGGTGATTAGACCGATGTGGAGCTAATTGTATTACTGCTCATGTCCCACGTTGCCAGAGAATAAAAATAATAATACAGCCAAATATGGTAAAGAGGTACACGTGTCTCTGCAGGACTTGGGGAAATGAAGCGTTCTCCCGCCCCAACCCGGTCAGCAAAGGCTGCTCGCTTGCCCGAGGACGCATCAGAACACCGGCCTGGGCGTCACACCTGGGATCCAGCTCCGCCCTCATAATGTCCTGCCTGCATAGGCTTCATTCTCGATGTCTTCCTGTACAAATTAAAAATAACTGTGACTACGACATCTCGAATCTGCTACATTAAAGATGCTTTAGGAAATTGTTACCGTCTCAAATTATTGTAACAAAGCATAAAGCCTCTTTTTTTTTTTTTTTTAAATCAGGGAACAGGTTTGGAGAGTTGGGGTAATTTGTCCAAGGCAGCAAGCAAGAACAATCAAACCCAGGCGGTTCCGGTTTCAAAATTGTGTTTCTTGAAAGACTACCTCTTAAAAGAGGGATGTAATGTATTGCCTGGCTTACAGGGACTATGGAAGGAACTTTGACTAATGTCAAATAAACGTACTGTTGTTCACTGTGATGCAGAGTCTGCCCCCAGGCTGCTGAAAAGCCAAGTAATGCTAATGGCAGTGGGTATCTTTGCTTGCTGTAGTTTTTCCCCTATATTCAAGACTGCACTCCTACAGTAGGTAAATTGGGATTTTTTTTTTTTTACTTAATACTATCTTGAAAGACATAATCTCTCAATTGCACATATGTAGTAAAAATCTATAGAATAAAAATGAAAATGACAGAACTGTCGAGAATCAGCAGTCTATTTTATAACGATTCCATTATTCAAAAATATATATACCCATTGTCCCGCAAGCTCATATTATATTTTATTGTTTTGTTTGTTTTTTTGTTTTTAGAGAGGACCATAGTAACCTTTTCCAACATTCTTCAAGATCACTCCTTAAATTAACTTACTGAATGGAATTTGCAACAATTCTATTTTTTAAGATTTATTCGTTTATGTATACAAGAACTGGGATACAAACCAAAGATGTGGGGGCGAGGCAGTGAGAGGAGTCACCAAAGACAGAGTGGGGAGCAGAGCAGCAGACCTACTGAATCACACTGCTGAGGGGAGCAGGGGGCAAGAATTTGCAACAATTCTTTCAACATTTATACTGTGCTTTAAATTTTGGGTTTTCTCCATTTGACTCCAGAAGTATTTTCATTTACATCTGGTCAACTTTATCTAAAAATGAAAAATGCATTCTTATTTAATAGTTTCTGATTTTAAAAAGGCATATTGAAAGAAACATTTATCGTGAAGTTTATGGTTTAAAAAAATCCCTCACCCCAATGTATGGGTGAAAATTTTGGGCCTCCCAGGTGGCACAAGGGGTTAAGTCTCAGCACTATCAAGTTATGGGCATCCACTGCATCACAAGTTTGATCCCCGGCCAGGGGGGGTGACCCACATGGCGCAGAAGACCTCTGCTCCCCTCAAAAGTGTATTTCATATATCTGCTTGTTCTGCTCCCCAGTCTGTCTCTGGTGACTCTTCCCTTCTGTCCTTCCCAGCACCTCTGGTCTATACCCCAGTTCTTGTATGCATAAATAAATTAAAATAAATCTTTTATAAAAGAAAGAAAATACCTATTTTCTCTACTTCAGTAAGAGCAAGAAAGCAGAATTACTTTTTCTTGCTTGATGTGAAGGGGTGTGTGTGTATTTGTGCATGTGTGTGTTTGTGTGAACAGGAAATGGAACTGGTTTACTGTCACTGCTTGAACCTTTCCTTTGCTGTATGAGGTGCATCTAGCTTCCCAGCAGGAGAAGACCAGTCCTTCTGGTGAGCTGATTCCTGAGGACATTTGAACACCATTCCCTGGAGCATGATCTCTGGAGCAACTGGTTCCAGAAACACTGTGATCTCTATGTGTGATAAAAGAGAACAGGACACTGACACACTGTTAATCAGCATGAGGATTTTAGAAGAGCTGAAAATGCTAACACACTTGGTTGATTCCTGGCTCCACTGGGCCAAGTTCATTATTCTCTCTGAATTTTCTGTCTTGCTTTGTAAAATCAAGATTATACCACCAAATCCACTGGGTGATTTGAAGGAAGATTAAATAAAATGAAAGGAGCCCACTATTTATAGAAGTCACCCACTCACCTGTTTTGCCTTTTGGCTATTGCAGTACTCTAGTGCCAGTGCTTCTCAAGCTTCTGGAGTGTGTATGATGTTTTCAGTCCATTGTACCAATACTTTAATAAAATACAATAAAGATGACATTAAAACATATTGAGCACAAGTCCAAATTGTTACTATTATAAGCAGACCACAAAGGAGCAAATTGCGATATTTTCTAAATGATTTCTCTTCACGTCTGTACATCTCAGTCTCTCTGCTTATCAGTAATACAGTAATACCAGTCCCTGTTAGACAACACTCTGTTTAGAGCTACTGAAGGGGGAGCAGCAATGAGAGATGGTTTTGAATAAGGTGCGTGAAAGAATATTGTTAACTATAATGCTTAAAAACAGGTGATCTGTCATGGTTTTCACCTTTTGGTATTTTTCTTTTAAAGAATTTATTTATTATGCATACAAGAACTGGGGTACAGAGCAGAGGTGTTGTGGGTGACACGATTCACCAGAGACAGAGTGGGGAGCACAACCAGCTGATCTACTGAAACACACTGCTGAGGGGAGCAGCGGGTAAAGAGGAAGAGGCCTGTTGTGCCATGCACATCACCTCACTGGCTGGGGATCGAACCTGTGCTATGGTGGCTGTGGATAACTCCATGGTGGTGTGCCTTAACCCCTTGCGCCACCAGGGAGGCCCCCATCACCTCTTAGTATCTATGTGTATTACTCCCACGTGTCTTTAAAGCCTACTCAAACCCCATCTTCTTCGTGCTATCTTCCTGAACCTTCGTAAGCAGTTTGGTATTCTTTCCTGTGAATCCTCATGCTATCTCAAGATTCCCATTGTTCTTTAACTACTGAGGGAAGTCTTGATGCTCCAGTTGTCACCATTCTTACTTTCTCTTCGTGAGTGGAAGAAGATGGATGGCTTAGCTATTGCTGTTGATCGCTCTTTTATGAAGGAAACTTGTCCTTAAAAATATGGAAAAATATCAAATTTCCACATGTTCCTCCTATTCACCCATTTTTAACATTTTTGATTCACCTTTTCATAGTGATATTTCAAATAAAGTTGATGTCTCTTGTCCTCCTGTCCCAGACCTGCTCACCTCTCACGGGGTCTTAGTCATAACCTTTGGAAGTTCCCTACAGTTCTTCACGGTCAGGGGCTATGCAAATATGTCTATTTTTGTTATACGCTGCCACCTAGTGGTGTCTCTTGTAATAACACCAAATGACATTGCTTTTCTTCGCTAGAACCGGCCAACTACTGCCCCCAAGAGGACTTTTTGGGAAATTCAGATGGATGTTGTGGTTTGTTGCATTATTGCAGGTGTCACTGATTTTAGCCGTGAGGAACTACAGTTGCTAGATATTTGCATTTGCTTGGGACAGTACCTTACAAAGAATTGTCTTAAACGCCAAATGTCTTATGTTTTGTAGGGTATTCATGTGAAAGAAAGACCTGTTTACTGTTATTTAAGCCTACCACTTAATTTGGCTATATAAAGTTTTTTGTTTGTTTTTTGCACAATTTGAATATGAACCAGAATTGTACGGAAATGCAATTATTTTGTACCTTGAGAAAAACTGTACTTAGTTCAAAACTTTACTAATAAATCTTCATCGTTGCATAAAATGATTCTCTCACCATTTGTGTGTTCTGCATACTATAAACACTAAATACAGCACAACTTTTTCAGTCTGAATTTGTTAGCTGGGACTCAATGAGTAGGTTTGTATAAGAATATGTTATTTAGCTAAGTTTAAAATACCAGATAGAAAAAAGAAGAGGTGGCAATAATCAGTTAAATATTGTCTTAATTCTCTTAAGTGATTCATTATAAGTTCTTGTAGATATCTGACTTCTTCACTAAGCTTTTTCCTCTCTGCACTGAACTATTAGACACATGGTTTCCCTTTTGTTTTCCTTTCTTAGATTCCAGTAAAAGCATTATCTTGACTTTTAAAAATTATACAGGGCCTCCCTGGTGGCGCAGTGGGTTGAGCAACGCACTGTGAAGCAGACTGCAGCCACTGCAGCACGAGTTCGATCCCTGCTGCCGGCCAGGGAGGGGACCCACATGGCGCAGCAGGCCTATCCTGCCATGCCCGCTGCTCCCCTCAGCAGTGTACTTCTGTTGATCTGCCTGTTCTCCTCCCCGCTCTCTGTGGTGAATCCTCTCACCCCCTAACACCTCTGGCCTGTACCCCAGTGCTTGTATGCATAAATAAATAAATCTTTAAAAAAAAATAAAAATTATACATACACACATCAAAGAAATAATAAATTAAAAAAGTATACACGCAGAAAAAGTACATTAGCTTTGCACTTGATGACAGGAGCGTGAAGTGAGCAATACAGGATAGCTGTTATTTTTTTAAGGGAACATTGAATTGAGTGGGTTGAGAAATTTTTATTAAATATTTTTTTTTAAAAAATGTATTTATGCATATAAGAACTGGGGTATAGACCAGAGGTGCAAAGGGTGAGAAGACTCACCAGAGAGACAGAGTGGGGAGCAGAACAGGCAGATTGACTGAAACACACTGCTAAGGGGAGCAGCAGGCAAGACAGGAGAGGTCTGCTGAGCCATGTGGGTCCCCTCCCTGGCCAAGGATTGAATTCAGGCCACAAAGGCTGGAGATATTGATAGCACTGAGACTTTAACCCTTGTGCCACTAGGGAGGCCCAAGTCTGAGAATGTTTTAAATTAAGTAATACAAGATTATATTTATGGAGTTCTTGCTAGGTCACCCACCACATTAAAATAAATTTATATGTGTGGGGCCTACCTGGTGATGCAGGGGGTTAAGGCACTGCACTGTGAGGCTATCTGCAGCCACTGCAGCATGAATTTGTTCCCCTGGCCAGGGAGGGGACCCACACGGCGCAGCAGACCTCTCCTGTCTAGCCCGTTGCTCCCATCAGCAGTGTGTTTCTGTCGATCTGCCTGTTCTGCTCCCCACTCTGTCTCTGGTGAATCCTCTCACCTCCAGGCCACTGACCTGTACCTAGCTTGTATGCATAAATAAATAAATCTAAGAAAGTAAAAAAAAGCAAGCAGGCTGCTCTGTGAAACATGAAACAACACCACCACCTAGAGGGGAAATCCAGATTGTTTTTTATAAGGAAAGCCTAAAATGTCCACTTAAAGGATGCCAAGTTGCCATTTAAAGGACTGTCACAATGAATTAAATCTTTCTGTACAGCAGAACTTCCTTTTCTGGAGTGATTTTTAATAAGCACAAGGTAAATCTCTTCCAAGACACGACTGTATTTTTGCCACTTCCAATTTTTTCCTACGGGGTGGTATTTCTTTCAAGGCTTCCACTTCAAATGTTGGTAAAGCTTCATCTTTAACCCATTTTTAGTTATGGGTCACACTCCCCTTGGGTGCTCTCCTAAACAGGCACTCTTATAACCATCATAATGTGCTCTTAAAAGCTTTGTCTTTTAAGTCCAGACCAGATCTTTATTCAAATTCCACATTCTAGATCCATTTCAAGGCCTATCTTCACCCACAGTATTTCAAGCTTCACCCATTAAAACTAGAACTCATCCTATTTCACCCCAAATCTTCCCTATTCTTTCTACAATATGTTGTAAATGAGTGAAAACTTGGATTCTATTGTCCATGATTAATTTCCAAAGATTGCAGAGAAAGAGTACAGCTATCCTTGAGCTGGTATTTCATCTCCTGGGCGGCTGTCCCTTCTCTCCAAGGCTTCTGGAATTCACCAGCCCTGGGACTTTTCACTGCCTTTCTGTGAGCATTTCCCATGGTGCTTTAGTCAAAGCTACCGCCAAGGGCCTCGCTGGTGGCAAAAGGGGGTAAGCACTACACTATGAAGCATCTGCAGCCACTGCAGCACCAAGTTTGATCCCCGGCCACATGGAACAGCAGACCTCTCCTGTCTCTCCCCCTGCTCCCCTCAGCAGTGTGTTTCAGTCAATCTGCTGTGTTCTGTTCCCCATTCTAACTCTGATGAATCCTCTCACACGCTCCCCACACCACACCACTGGCCTGTACTTCAGTTCTTGTATGTATAAATAAATAAATTTTAGGGGGAAAAAAAAGGCTACTGCCAGCATTCTATAGGCGGACATGAATGAACCGGCAGCAGGTAGGGAACACCCCACCCCAGTCTACCTCCTGGGTTTCTCCCTAGCACTCAGACTGCTGCCACTTGGGCACACTTCCGCCACTACGTGTGCATGCGTTTCTCCCCTACACCGACCAAGTCTAAGACATCAGGTAGTGTCCTACAATTTGACACTCTCTGGAGAAAGGGTGAGATCCCACAGGTTAAGGTGTTACTATTCAAAGACTGCCCCCCATTCTGATGACAGTTGTGAGTAATGGGTCCCCAAGTTACCCACAAATTCTGTCTGGCTTGGCTATAAACCAGAGGTTGCCACGACCTCCTCCTCCTTGGATTCCATTATTTTCTAGAACAGCGCACAGAACTCTTACACAATTACCAGCTCATCAACGAATACGATAAAGGATACCAACCACTGGCAGATGAAGAGACGTGTGGGGACAGACCCCTCCAGCACCGGCATGTATGCCCAGGTGGAGGTGTGTCACCTGCCCTCCAGGGGATCACCTACGGGCCCCAGCTCCACACCTGTCACCCGCAAACTAGGTACTCAACTAATGGATGGTCCGAGCCACGTCATTGTCTCCCCAATATGATGATCCCCAGACCCATAGGAGTGTGATGCTCGTCGAGTTCTCCAAGGGCTTGCTCCCTATGCAAGGTGTTTGCACAAAACCCTGCAGGATGTTCTCAACCACTGGTGCTTTCCAGCCCTGTCCGTGCGGTTACAGGGAAGACGCTTGCATTCTCTTTTGCAAAATGGGACGAACAAGAGCCCACCTTACAGGGCTGCGATGATGGATTCCATAGATCATGCTTGCAAAGTCTCATCACAGCGCCACCGATGGCAGAAGGGGAGACTGTTCTGCCCTCAAGGCCGCAGGGGTGTGGGCCGAACGCGCCGCGGGTGGGTGGAAGCGGAAGCACCCGCGTGGCACCTGCCGGGCGGCAGCGGCTTTCCGGAAGGAAGGAAGGAAACCAACCGAGTTTCCTTCGGCAGTTCCTGCCCCACCAGGGCCGAGCGCACCCGGCGGGTTTCATCTTGCAGAAACTCCCGCCCGGGCCCGGGATTCGCCCGCGCGCTCCGCCCCGGACACGCGCCCCAGCCAATTGGCGCGCCCGGAGCAGCGTCTCGCTGTCGGGTTAGTTTCGCGGTTCCCGCCGCGCTGCGACCTCGGCCCTCCCGCCCGGTCGGTGGCCCCAGGCCCGGAGCCGCCATGAGGAGGACGCGCGAAGAGGTGGACGCGACGCTGGAGATCGCCAAGCTGAACGCGGACGAGCTGCTGCCGGCCGTGCACTGCCTGGGCTTCGGCCCGCGGGCCAGCGGCGCGGCGGCCGGCGACTTCTGCCTGCTGGAGCTGGAGCCCGCGCTGTGCCAGCAGCTGGAGGCTGGACACAGGTGAGCCCGGCCCGCGGCCGCCTGGCCTCGCCCGGCGTGGGGCCGCCACCCGGTCTCTCTCGCGGGGAAACGCGGACCAAGGGCGCAGAGCCCGAGAGGCGCCTGGGTTTGGTGGCCGGCCGGGGTCGAAGGGGAGGGGGGCGGGCTGGCCTTGCAGGCTGGTGTCCGCGGAAACAAGTCTGAAAATAGGCCCCCAGTGAGGTTTTGAAGCCGTAACAGTGATGCCAGGGGCCCCCAAAACACTTTGCCATTCATTCTACCTTCAAATCCGGTGGTGATACCTAATACGCAAGGAGTTCTTAGAGAATACGTGGACTGTAGGGAATAAGCTTCAGGCCGGGTTTTGCACACTTGGGACCTGAGTGGGAACACTCCGGATCTGAAACTGTTTCTAATTAGGGGTCAGCCACATGCCAGCCGATGTGCATGGTCAGCTGATGCAGGACCATGGTTAAAGAAGGAGGTGGGGGGGGGGGGTTGATAGGAGGAGCGAATCACTTTCTCTCAACTTTATCATCCCAGATCCTGGAAATCTGGAGTTAGGAGCTCTGGTTTGAGTCTCTACCGACGGCCACCAACACCTGTCTTCTATTAGGTGGTTATTCTCTTGCAGGTTCTCTTCATGATGTCTTTGAGTTTTCATCCTTGAAACCGCTCCTACGGTATTACGCTAACTGGTCCTTCTGTGACAGGACACAGTAGCTTTAGGGAACAGAAGGGAAATTTCACTCATCTGCTTTCTTCCCAGCTTAGTTGGTGGGGCTTTGAGAAAGGACTTGAAATGCGAGGACCTTCCCTTTGTTTAAATTTAGACCTCAAGATGTGCTTTAATATTTATTTATTTTGTATTTATTTTGCAGAGTAGTTCTAAACAAACTATTTCAAAGCAGGGATAATGCAATTTAGAAATAAATGTTAAAGCCTAGGTATTTGAATCTATTAAATTTAATTAGCATCGGAAAGTTAAATAAACTAATTTCAGCGAAGGCTTAGTTTTAAGAAATATTTGCAAATCTTCCTATTTCAGGTTTTTTAATTATATGTTTAATTTTTTAAAAGATTTTATTTATTTATGCATATAAGAGCTGGGGTATAGGCCAGAGGCTGAGGGTGAGAGGATCCCCCAGAGACAGAGTGGGGAGCAGAACAGGCAGATTTACTGAAACACACTGCTAAGGGGAGCAGCGGACAAGGCAGAGGGGTCTGCTGCCAGGTGTGTGTCCCCTCCCTGGCCGGGGATAGAACTTGGATGAAGTGGCTGGGGAAGCTGTGGCACCATGGAGGCCCCATTATATATTTAAAAGAAGCAAGTTGTGTGCAGGAGGGTTAAACACTATCAAGAGGGCAAATGTCCTCTTCATCTCCCTTTACTTTTTCCTTAGTCTCCTTCCTCATTTTCATCTTTCTCTTATTCCTCCTCCTTTTTCCTACCTGTGATCCTTTGTCAGAGCCCTTGTTGAGTCCAATTTGTGTCTTTTTCACATTTTTCATTCAGCTTCGAAGCCTTCCTTCAGCGGGTCCAATGTCTGTAACGTAGCAGACGGGGGGAGGCCACATGTGCTCCTCTGGTTGTTAGGAATTGTCAGACCAGATAGAGAAGAGCTCTGGGATGGGTACCAGGACCACCATGGCGATCCTTTGGAACTTGTTACAAGTGCATAATCCTAGGTCCACATGCCAGATCTATTGAACCCCAATCTGCTTTCTAAAAAGATGCCAGAAAATGGTGAAGTCTTGACTGAAGCTTCTGGATGCTTTGTCATCAGCGCCTCCCAACCCAGCCTTTTGCACAAAGTACTTAGGTGATGACATTTGGCTTCTTGACCTCTCTGTATCTTGCTTGCCCGTGTTTAGTTATTTTTCTACTTTGGCTCCAGTGTTTATTCCTTGCTGTGTGGGAGGATTGTGAGAACTGTGGAGACACAGCTGCATGGCTTCATTTTATTTATTTTTTTGAAAATTTATTCTTTTAAAGATTTATGCTTACTTATTTATGCACACAAGAATGGGGGTACAGGCCAGAGGCATGGGAGGTGAGAGGATTCACCAGAGACAGAGCGGGCAGCAGAACAGGCAGATTGATTGAAACACACTGCTGACGGGAGCAACAGGAGAAACAGGAGAGGTTTGCAGGTCGTGTGGGTGAGCTCCCTGGCCCTTGTGCTGCGTGGCTGCAGATAGCTTCATAGTGCTGAGACTTAACCCCTTGTGCCACCAGGGAGACCGCCCCCCCCCCTTCCAAATAAAATAGCTTCGTCAGAGCCTCAGTTAACCTAGTGTTTTCTTTCCCATTTTCCCAGCCTTGTGATCCGTGGTCATAAAGATGAGCAGGCCGTGGTATGCAGTAAAGACAAAACATATGACTTGAAAATAGCGGACACTTCCAATATGTTGCTTTTCATTCCTGGTTGTAAAACTCCGGACCAGCTGAAGATGGAAGAAACACAGGGCAACATTATTCACACGGAGGTACTGTTTTCAGTCTCCTGCTTTATATCAGGGTTACAGGGCACCTCTATGTAGAATGGGTTGGCCTGACTGGGTCCTCACCTGCATGCTTGAAAGGCACTTATAATGCTCCAGCTGCGGGCACGCACAACAAAGGTTATAAAGGGTTTTATTTACAAAAGAAGAGAGGTAAAGTAGTGAATATCACAAGGAGAAGTGAGGGAGACAAATTCCTAAATGTCCTACCAGTTACTCCAAGCTGGAACCCAAGGGCACACTGAGAGCCCACATGGCTTTTATACCCAGCCTGGGTGCTTAACTCCACCGTCAGGTCCCAGTGCTCCAGTCTTCGATAGTAACCTTAGAGGATTTGTGGTTTTGAGATATAGTTGGTCTGGAGTGGGGGTTTGGAGTCCATAAACCTATCTGTGTACTCCCTTCAGGACTACCTTTCCCCCCAACATCAGGGTCTAAAGGACATCACATGTGCTAATCTTGCCTTTAAACACTTCAGGTGTCGATAGTCACAGGGGATCTAAGATATGTTTTGTAATTTCTAGATCTTTGGTTTTTCTAACAATTATTGGGAATTAAGAAGATGTAGACCTAAATTAAAGAAGCTAAGGAGACTTTTGATGGAAAAGCCCTATGAAGGAACTGACAGTCAAAAAGAGAAAGATTCAAATGGCTCAAAAGTAAGGTTGTTGTTTTCATTTTTTAAGTGGGAATTTAGCAAAAAGCACTATAATTAGAGGAGATATTCTTAATTTTTCAAGTTTATATTATGAAAAGTTAAAACACACCCAGAAGTAGATAGAATAGTATAATAAGTTCTATGTATTCATCATTTAGTCGAACATTTATTGATTTTTTTTTTTTTTTTTTGCTGGTTCTCATCCTGCATCTTCCCATCCTTTTTTTGTGTGTGCATTTTAAAACAATCCTAGATATCATGGTTTTACTTATATAATTGAAAGCATCTCATGTTCCTAACTGTGAAGTAAACTTTTAGAGATTAAATGTGTAATTAAAAATTTACTTAGGCACTTTTGAGAGAAGGTATCATGAACATGAAAAGTATTCTTACTTCAGTGTCAAAGCAATATTCCTGGAAGTATAGAAAATTATACATCAAGAAAAAACTTAATTTTTAATGGAATTCAAATTTATAGCTCTCTACTGGTATTCTAAAGATCATATTTGTATTAAAAGTTCTCTCTCCATTGACTGAGTTAACTTCTTTCCTTTTTTGGTGACTAATGAGATACAATACATATACCAAATCAATCATTTTATAGTTGAACAATTCAACAGTTTTTAAGTCATTCCAGAATTGTGTCATTATCACAATGCTCGATACCAGTAGTTAGTCACCAAAGTGATCACATCTCCTTTAAATCTACCTGCCAATCCTATCTTTTCCTCTTTCCTAACCTTAGTCTTGGGCAACCACTAATCTACTTTCTGTCTCTATCAACTTGCTTATTCTGGACATTTCAAACGAATGGAGTCATGATATGTGACCTTTTCTGAGTAGCTTCTTTCATTTTCAGCATCATATTTTATGGTCTGTATTTGTTGTAGCATAGGTCACCACCTTTTCCCTTGTTATTGCTAAATAACAACTCCATTTTATTGATACACCACATTTTATTCATTCATTCATCCATTGATGAACAGATGGGTAGTTTCCACTTTTTTATTATTGTGAATAACACAGTTATAAACATTCATGTATAAATTCCCCAAAACTTGGGTTCTCATTCTCTTTGGTATAAACCTAAGAATCGGATTGATGGGCCCCAGGGGGGCTCAGTATAAACTATGGAGGATCTGCCAGACTGTTTTCTAAGGTGGCTGCATCATTTTATATTTGCATTGTATGAAGGGACAATTTCTCCATCCTTGATAACACTTGATGTGCCACCTTAGTGGGCTTGAAGTGGTAGCAGAGTGGTTTTGCTGCACACTTCCCTGTGGCTATTGAACATCTTCTCATGCGTTAGTGACTGTGTATCTTTGAATGTCTATTCAGGAATTCCTTTGCCCAGTTTTTTATTGGATTATATCCAACTTTGTTGTGATTGTCTTTTTATTAATGAGTTCTTTTTTTTTTTTTAAAGATTTATTTATTTATGCATACAAGAACTGAGGTACAGGCCAGAGGTATGGGAGGTGAGAAGATCCACCAGAGACAGAGTGGGGAGCAGAACAGGCAGATCTACTGAAACACACTGCTGAGGGGGAAAGAGCGGGTGCAGCAGGAGAGGTCTGTGCCATGTGGGTCCCCTCCCTGGCCGGCAGCAGGAATCGAACTCGTGCTGCAGTGACTGGGGTTTGCTTTATAGTGTGTTGCTTAACCCACTGCGCCACCAGGGAGGCCCTTAATGAGTTCTTTAGATGGACTAAACCCAAGTTCCTCATTACATACATGACATACAAAGTTTTCTTCCATTCTGTGGATTGTCTTTTCACTGACTTAATTATTGTAAATGTGATAAAATGGACATAACATAAAGTTTACCATGTTAGCCATTATTACACATGTGATTTTCTCTGGCATTAAGGTTTTCAGCTATCACCACCCAGTAAACTCTACCTCCCTAGTCTTTGACCTCCCAGCCCTTTGGCAATACTATGAAATTTCTGTCTCTATGAATTTGACTACCCCCATAAATGTGTTTATATATTACTTGTCATTTTGGGTTTGTCATGTTTTCAAGAACAAAAGATTATCATTTTGGTGATCTCTACATTGTCCATTTTTTCTTTTGATACCTATGCTTTTAGTGTCATATCTAAGAAGCCATTGCCAAATCCAGCATCATGAAGATTGCCCCCTATATTTTCTTCTATCCATTGATTTGGTGTAGTCATCATTACACTTTAAAAAAAGACACTGAGGGGCAGTGGGTTAAGCAACAAACACACTGTGAGGCAAACCACAGCCACTGCAACACGAGTTCGATCCCTGCCGCCGGCCAGGGAGGTGGCCACATGGCACAGCAGACCTCTCCTGCCTCGTCTGCCCGCTGCTCCCTTCAGCAGTGTGTTTTGGTTAATCTGCCTGTTCTGTTCTCCACTCTGTCTTGGGTGGATCTTCTTGCCTCCACCCCAAACTCTGGCCTGTACCCCAGTTCTTGTATGCATACATAAATAAATCTTTAAAAAAAATTTAAAAAGACACTGAGCTAATACATAAATATGACCTTAATCTGCTTATACATTTATTTTCCTAATTTCAAAAGAAATCTGGGAAAAAAAAATTCTTTAAAGACCTTAACACTTTTTTTTCTTGTTTCAGTATACAACTGAAGATTTGCTTGATCAAATTCAGGCAAGTGAGGAAGAAATAATGACCCATTTACAAGTTCTAAATGCCTGTGAGATTGGAGGTAGCATTACTTACTATTATTTTCAATAATGATGGAAATGGTCATTATATGAGAGAGAAGTTTTTAGACGACTTTATCCTACAGCATATTGTTTATTTGATCTCCTTGGGGCTCTAAGATGATTCTTGCATTTTGGGGTATAGAGTGCTCGTCTTTACCCAAAGAAGTCAGAGTGTGACTCAGGACTTGAACCACACCTTATGGGCCTTTTTCTTTGGATTAAGTAAGTGACAATAGGAGAACCGTGTTAGATCAAGAAATGTTTTCAGATATCAGGTAACCTAGTCCCTTCATTATTATTATTTTTAAAATTTTCTTACATCATTGTTCATTTTCGTACAGTAATTGGTTTCTCCCCTCAGATGTAGACCCCATGGTTCTCCTGCCACTGTATCACCTATGAACCATCACCATATTCTTTTGTGTTCTTCCCTCCCTTGTTTTGACCCTACTCCCTCCCTTTCATATCTTTTAACAGATGAGAGAAATAAGCAGTAGGAGGGAAACAGACTTGTCCCGGGTCACCTATTCAGTTTGTGATATTACAAAACCTAGGAACTTGAAATTCAGAATTAGTCAATTACGTTATACTTCAAATTGTTTGCAAGATTGGACTGTGTTTTTCTTGGAGATGACTCTTAATGTATTTTTGAATATATGTTGAACAGTTTTATAGAAAAACTTCTATAAAAGATTTATATGTTGGTCTCAGGCTGATGGATAAAGCCAGCAGTGTCTTCTTGAAAGTTTCACTGATTTTAGTGTGGAATTGAGGTTTTTTTTTTTCAGCATCTGGGCTTGGATTAATACTTGAGTGGATGCTTCTGTCTAATTTGCAGCTCACTCACCCTTGTCACTGAAACCGCTTGATTCTGCACCCAAGTGTTAGGAAGGAGAAATTTGCATGGATTGATAAAAATGTACTATTTGATTTGCTTATAGTTTTCCAGGCCAGATGAGCTTTTGTGAGACCTTAACTCTTCATCATGGCAAATTCTGCTAATAAAGCAACTATATAAAACTGTAGAACTAAGTGGAAGCACAGCTTTTTGCTGATGTTTTAGTTCTAAACATCAGAAGTAAAATTTTAATTATAAATGCCTGCTGCTAATCATCATATGGGGATATTTAAAAAGTTAGTATTTAAAAACAAAGGGATGAGAAAACCCTAAACGATGGATTTTTAATGCAGCCCTTGGCATTACTCACTTATTCTATAGGGGTGGATAAAATCTTGGAAGGGAGGGTTGCACAAATTAGTCCTAGTTCTCTCGGTTTTATATGATGCATTCCATCTTTTAATATTGCCTTTAGTTTTTCAGAGTAAGAATAGCAATTTTTGGATGTGATTAATGTGTATTTGATTTGTTTCTTCAGAGAGGTTGGTAGTGCCTTCAATTATAAAATGGAATTTCATCATCTTTCCCTGGAACAGGGAAAGGTATTTTGATGTCCAGTCTTTATTTTGCTGCTGATCTGCTTTGTTTCTCTGAGTCTGTGTCTCTCAACTGTATAAGAATAAACATACTTCTGTAAGATAGTTCTGATGAGAGTTTAACTATGTCTGTATCTACAGTGGAGATTGTTTTATGGGATATGGAATCTGTGCCTTTCATCTCATTTTTGTGATATTCTGATGAAATGACTGTGCCAGCTACAGGTTTCCATATTTCCACTTCAAATGACAATATTACTATGAAAGAATTGAGTCTGAAAACACTTTTAAAAGACCAAATGTTAGTTACATGTAAATTACCGATAGAAGCCATTTGAACCCCCATCAAGACTCAATTTAAAATAATTGGAGCAAAGTATAAAAAGAAATACTGTTTATAAAGAAAGCTGAGACTTTTAGTGTCTGTTTTTGCAGACACTAAATACTGTTACTTTGTTAATCTATTTTCTAAGTAATTTGCTTAACATTTGTTTGGTAAAGATGACTTTTGGAATTTGTAGGATATTGGAGAATTCTGGAATTTGATTATGAAATGAAACTACTCAATCATGTAACTCAGCTTGTGGATTCGGAGTCTTGGTCTTTTGATAAAGTTCCTTTGAATGTGTGCCTTCAGGAACTTGGACCACTGGAGCCAGAGTAAGTATCTTCATTTTTTGTCCCTCCAAATTTCCTTACGTGGAAGAATGTTAGTTTTCCAGGCTAGAGCTAAACCCAGGCCATAAACTTTTTATTATGATATCTCATATAATTTTGAAAAGTATACAGCCAAAGAGGACTTGGCAATTGTGGTTATTCAGGGGAATAAATGTACATCATGATATTTTTTTTTTTTACTCTGCCATAAAAATATAAAAATGATCATGTTGAAGTTGTATAACATTAAATTGCCCATTTAATTCATAAAAATGTTTAGTATGGGATAGATAATAAAATGCATTCTTGCCATTGACAATAACATGGATGGAACTAGAGGGGATTATGCCAAGCAAAATAAGCCAGAAGAAGAAAGACAAATATTAGATGCTGTTATTTTTATGTAGAATACAGAGAAACAAAGGGTAAGATAAAAGCAACCTAATATCACACCCTGGAAATTTGACTGTAGAAGTTAGTCTACCAGAGGGAGACTGGGGAGGGGCACAGTGGATTATGGGTGCCTGGGGTTGGATGTGGTGTGGCATACAACATCTGAAGGATGTGATCCTATATCTCTAAATCATATACACAACATTGTAAGCCAAAGTCACCTTAGTTTAAAAAATGTCCAGTATGGGGCCTGGCATATAGTATCTTCCCAGGTACTTCAGTATTTTTTAGCAACCAAAATCACTTAGATTTCAAATCTCAAATTTATATTTTAGTTTCTAGTTAGCAATGGGATTTGAAATATAATACAGGGCCTACCTGGTGGCACAGGGGTTAAAGTCTTAGTGCTGTGAAGCTATCACCAGCCACTGCTGCATGAGTTTGATGCCTGGCCAGGGAGCTCACCCACATAGGGCACAGCAGACCTCCCCTGTCTGGTCCTCTGCTCCCCGCAGCAGTGTATTTCAGTAGGTCTGCCTGTTATGCTCCCTACTCTGTCTTTGGTGAATCTTCTCACTCCCCACATCTCTGGCCTACATCCCAGTTCTTGTACGCATAAATAAATAAAAATAAATCTTAAAAAAATAAAATACAATGCATCAGATTGTTGATGACTTTAAATGTCTGTCTTGAATTTTTCAGAGAAATGATAGAACACTGTCTTAAAAGTTATGGAAAGAAATATATGGAAGAAGGTAGGATCTGGAATGTATTTTGATGGATATTTTAATTCTTTCATGTTACGGTTGGTGTGCCTTTGTGTAGTTTGTTCATGTTAAAAATTAAAACTCAAGATTGTGGGAGGTAAGTTGTGTATAATTCTGTGAAATTATGCTGATGGAAACAATTTTTTGTTATAAGAAGACAAAATGAAGCGATCTGATGCTTTTTCCTTAGGGGAAGTATATTTTGAATTGAATGCTGATAAAATATGTAGAGCAACCGCACAAATGCTACTTCAGAATGCAGTAAAATTCAATCTTGCTGAATTTCAAGAAGTGTGGCAACAGAGTGTTCCTGAAGGAATGATAACTAAGCTTGATCAGCTTAAGGTAATAGCCACAGTGATTGTTACCATGACTCAACAGGTTATCATTAATTATTAGGTGGTAATTACATGGATGGATGGAAGGGTGGGTGGATGGATGGATGGGTGAATGGATGGGTGAGTGGTTAAATGGAAGGAAGGGTGGGTGGGTAAATGGATGGATGGGTGTGTGGGTATATGGATGGATGGAAGGTTGGCTAAAATATGAAAAAGGAGAACTGTCCAGGTACCCAACTATTGACCAGTATTATTAATAAAAGAGAGTACTGACTAAAGAAATAGATAATGGAAAATGGATAGAAAAAAATCTGTGAACTTAAAAAATTTGTAGGATTTAGTAACTTCGTGGGATTGGAGTTCGAATAAGAAAATCCAGGAGAATGCCTAGCTTTACAGACTTTCTAGGATAGTGGAACTACAGCAGGTTTGAGTGACAAACACAAGTTCCTATATAGGTGTGAATACAGAAGTTTTGTGCTCCAAAGAGAGATTTGAGCTGAAGATAGAGATACTGTAGTCATTAGCAAGTAAGTGGTGGTTGAAGTCACACATTGACATTAAGGTGAGGTTCACCATGAATAGTCACAGTGAAATAAGAGGGCTTGGGATAGAGGTCCAACATATAGTTAGGAAGAAAATAATGGGATGTGATGTTAGAGAGGAAGGAGGTTCAGTAGTATTAATGAGAACAGGGCTAGGGAGATGAATCCAAGAAATGGCCTACTGATTTGGAAATGACACATCAGTGACCTTTATTGTCTTGATAGTTGGTGGTGGTAAATGACAGATTACAGAAGGGAAAACAAGTCAGCACTTAAAGGAGCTTTATTTGTGAAATAGGCTGTTGTAAGTATGGGTGTAAGTTTTATGTAGCTGATATTTTAAATGCCTTGAGCTAAGATGAACCTAAAGATAAATTAATGAGTAATTTATACCTTAAAACATTTAAACATACCCAAACAGATCATTTTTTAACTGTCCCTTTTTTCTTGTAGGGTCTAGCATTGGTAGATAGACAATCACGGCCAGAAATCATATTTTTGCTAAAAGTAGATGACTTACCTGAGGATAACCAGGAACGTTTTAATAGTCTATTTTCTATAAGGGAGAAGTGGACAGAAGAAGATATTGCTCCATATATTCAGTAAGTAATTTAAAAAAGATTTTATTTATGCATACAATAATTGGGGTGCAGGCTATAGGTGTGGTGTGTGAGAGGATTCACCACAGAGAGCGGGAAGCAGAACAGGCAGATCAACTGAATACACTGCTGAGGGGAGCAGCGGGCACAGCAGGAGAGGTCTGCCGCGCCATGTAGGTACCCTTCCTGGCCGGCAGCAGGGATCGAACTCGTGCTGCAGTGGCTGCGGTTTGCTTCATAGTGCGTTGCTTAACCCACTGTGCCACCAGGGAGGCCCTCAGTAAGTAATTTTAAAAAATGAATTTTGAGGATTGTTTTTATAAAGAGTGGCATAGGGTTTTAGATTTATTATTAGAAACAAAAATTTTTTAGAACCCTCTTAGGAATTTTTTTTTTTTTTTTACTTTTATCATGCGGTAACTCTCTGTCACTCTCCATAATTACTGATTCTGGAGAGAGGATATGCGTCCTTTTTCTTTCCTACTACAGGCTTCTAAACCACGTCTCTGCCCTCCTCCCTGCTAAGCTGAAGCTCTTAGAGGAAACAGTACATACATCCCCACTGATGCTTTGACTGCTACCTCCATTCTCCTCCTCTCTTACTTTAACATTTTCATAGAGACCAAGTTGCAGGAGGACAGATTTGTTCTGAAGTCACCATTTATTGGACTAGAAGTCTATTAACAGCCTCCTCTTCACTGGATCTCATCTCTTAAGTCCTCCCTTCTCTTTACCCAAATTGCATTCCTGACCCGTCTCTCCAAGTTTTGTGCATGCCTTATTTCTTTGACCATCTCTTCCTTGTCACACCTCTGACAAAATCTATAAAGATTAACCCCAACATTTTGCTAACTCTGTGCCTGCATTTGGACAACTAAAATTTCTTGGAGAAAAGAACACAGTAGATTAGCCAGCTGACTTTTGAACTTAGGTGGTATTCAGGGTACCTGCAAGGCCCCATTTCCTTGTGAAACTTTTCTACCCTCAGAGCTTCTGTCTTTTGCACTGTTTTTAATCCTGCAAAATTTGGCATTATCCTTTACTACCTGCCTGAGCTCAATTTTCGTCATATGAAATATGAGGTTAAATAAGACATGATCCCGACTCTTAATTGAAGATTAAATGAGATAATACATGTAATTCAGCTAGTTCTATTAAGGCCTACTAAGTGTTCCACACCCTTATTCTTCTATAAACACACACTCATAATTATTGGGAAGAATATTTAGGAGAGAGAGAGAGAAATTTCTAATACTGTGAATATTACTGCCCCCTAAAGTTTTCATGCTACTTGTTTGCCTTTTTATTGTTCCCACAGGGATTTGTGTGGAGAGAAGCAAACAATAGGTGCATTACTCACTAAATATTCCAGATCTTCGATGCAAAATGGCATTAAAGTTTATAATTCAAGAAGACCCATATCTTAAAAGAGTAAATCTTTTCTTTGGGACTGAAGTTGCTTTATAAAATTTTTGCTTGTAAGAAAATGATGCTTTTATGTTTATGTACTTAGCATTTTTATATTACTGCTTTTCCATTTTTTAAATGTAGCAGGATACTTTTGTATCTTTCAGGTTATGTTTGTATTGTATATATATATATATATATGTCTGGATTATGTGCACAGTCCAAAGACAAAAGAAAGTGTTATTTCCTATGTTTAGTGTATCTTTGTAGTCCATATGGTTTTATATTATTTATAGAAAGTTTTGCTTTTTTTTTAAATTGCATTTCTTTGGTCAGATTTTGACATTCTAGTCACTAGTATATGTAAAAGTTTCCAGAGAACTGAAATAACAGTTTCCTAAAGAAGAATTATTTATTAGCGTAAATGTCTTTTCTTGAGTTCCCATTCACTTTCAAGTTCCCTCAAAATAGGAAGTCACTAGATGCTGTCATCTAATTAAAACTAATTTGTTCCCTAAACTGTTTGTTGTGATGAAAATTGCATTGTTAACTGCTTCAATTTCCTGGTAGAAGTAAATGAAATAGATTTGATCCTACAATCCTATATGAAGAATATTAACAGAGCAGTTTATAATTCTATAATGGACAATATTGATATGGGTATTACTCACTAGGAAACTACAAGTAACTTCTGACTGATTTTGGTATTGATATGGGTATTACTCACTAGGAAACTACAAGTAACTTCTGACTGATTTTGGAATGCTCAATAAAGTTCCTTTATAGCCTTCTTTCCCTAACTTGTTTCATTTAAGCCAAATTTCAATTCAGCTAATGAATTTTTCACCGAGACATCTGATTAGCCTAGGTTAAATCTGGCTCAGTTTTTTTTAAAAAAGGTTAGTGGATAATCCACATCTAATCAGGATTCAATTGTTACGAAACTGACAACTGTTTTATAGTCTTGAACATTAAATAAAATATATGCATCAAAGTATTTGTTCTGTGTTTTAATAAATTTTTCTGCATCTGTGTGTATGGTTTATTTTTAAAATAAACACTGAGGAGCAATGCTTAGTGAGGATTTTGCAGGTTGAGTTAGATTACCTGGGTGTACTCATTTTACAGTTTGTCACTGGGCTCCAGTGAGTTTATGCTATCCGTTTATACTGAAAACTTGAGGGACACCCGTCTTGGCTTCATGCATCCCTGATTACCTGATCCCCCAGCCCCGACCCACCCCCATTCACTAAATTTTTGGATCGTGGTTCCTAAATATCAACAGTTCTCACCCATGGCACGTGTACTGAGAGACAAACGCAAAAGGTTTATGCGCAAGCCCCACCCACTGACAAATCTTCCTGCTCCGCCCCTGGCACCGCCCACTTCCGCTGACGCGGTGGGTCAGAGGTGACAGGCAATATGTCGGCTTACGGTAGACACCAGCGGTTGTAGAAAAGCGTATCAGTGACAGAAGGTCCTCGCAGGCTGTGGAGGGGAACGTAGTCGGTGGAGCGAATTTGAGGCGGCGGCCGATCGGGTGGGACGCTGAGGGGAGGTGACTGTTGGGAGCGCGGCGGAGCGAGGAGTGTGAGGTGTCGGAGACCGGTAATGCCCGACTGCTCTCCGGGAAGCTGAGAAGACTTGCACCTCGGGATCGCTTCATGCCGCCGACTGGTTTAGAGCCCGCCAGAATGAACAGGAAGAAAGGGGACAAGGGCTTTGAAAGCCCAAGGCCATATAAATTATAAGTATTTTTTTCACCCCCTCTTCCTCTTTCAGATCTTATTTTCATTATATGATTGCTTTTGAAACTGACTTGATGGGTTAGGAAATGTGAGAAATAGAACGAACTCGCCGTGATGGAAATGGTGTTTGTGAGGGCGCCTTTTGAGTGAAAGTATTATTCGACAGATTTCATCCCCTTGCAGATAATAAACCTTTCCCTTAAAGCATTTTTATCAAAAGAGACCTATTTTCGTTAGTGTTAGCACATTTAAAGCAAGTAGTTACCTAAATTGGTAGGGGCTTAAAGTGAAAGATGAAGTATGAGTTTGAGCAACTTCATATATAATCCTTGTTTATATGTGGGTAGAATTATGCTTGCATTTAATAAAAATATTTATCTTTTATATTTTTCAATATACAACCCATCAGGTCGTCTGCATCAACAACATAAACTTCCAACGAAAATCAGTAGTGGTAAGTGTATTCTTCACAGTTATTAGCAGAAACAAGTCTGCCCTTTATAGAGTGCTGAGAGACTTTCCCATCTAGACAACTGTTATCAGAACAGGGAAGAGTTAGAAATCAGATCTGTATGACTTCAGTGTTCATAACCTTCCTACTATGCTGACTGTCTCTTCAATTTTCCTGTTTTTACCCTCTTTACTGATTAAGCTTTTGATCCTTCTCATTTGTTGTGGAGTATGAAAATCGTATTACTGAGCATTTTAGAATTGTGCATGAAACAAAAATAAGCCCATGTTAAGACTTCTTCACAAAAAAGTTAATGTTAGTGCACTCACTGAATTAGGTTGGCTGTTAAGATTCTTGGCTGACCTGGTTTAGGTTACATTACTTCGTACATCAGTTTTAAATAAATTTTTTGAAATCAGTGCACCCCAGAGACAATATGGATTGTTGATATAATCCATTCTGGGAAAGTCCTTGATACTTAATCTATTTAGTCCCAAATACTTAATCTGCTCTCACATGTGGACTTGTATTAAACCAGCTACATACAAGTCTTAGTAAGATTTGCTTTGAGTGATAGCATCAACTCCCTCAAAGATTTGCCAATATATACATATGTTAACAATATTAAGCTAAAAATAGGTGAATAAATAAAAAGGTACTTTTTCATAAGAATCATAGATTCTTAGATTCATTAGAATTGCAAAAGGTTTATAAAATCTAATATTATTTAAGAAATTTTTACTTTCCTCACATATACTTACCTTTTCCTCACAGGATGCTTTAGGTGTGTTGTGTGAAACTGGGTAGGGAAGATAAGAAAATTGGGGAGCCTCGTTAAAAGGTTCTGAAGTAGGAACCTCCCTGGTGGCACAGGGGGTTAAGGTGCAGTACTTGAGGCTGTCCGCAGCCACTGCTGCAGGAGTTTGATCCCTGGCCAGCGAAGTGACCCACATGGCGCAGCAGACCTCTCCTGTCTTGCCTGCTGCTCCCCTCAACAGTGTATTACAGTAGGTCTGCTTGTTCTGCTCCCCACTCTGTCTCTGGTGAATCCTCTCACCCTCCACACCACTGACCTATACCCCAGTTATTGTATGCATAAATAAATCAATCTTTAAAAAAAGGTTATTGAGCCTTCATTCTTTCAGTTGATTTACAGAAATAAAGGTTAAAATATTATCTACTTCTTGGAGTTTATTGATACACATGCAATGTTAGAAGACAGTCTTACACAAGTAGGTAGTCAATAAATGTTCACTATAATTCAGTAAGTTCTGTCAACTGTTTCTGTATCATCTTCACTAAAGATATCTTCATTTAGGGAAAAATCATTTCTTTTCTAGGTTACTTCAGTAACCTTTTATTTTTTTTATTTAAGATTTATTTCACCACTAGGGTTCTAAGAGGATTCACTAGAGATAGAGTGGGGAACAGAACAGGAGGATTGACTGAAATACACTGCTGAGGGGAGCAGCGGGTGAGGCAGGAGAGGTCTGCTGCGCCATGTGGGTCACCTCCCTGGCTTGGAATTGAGCTCATGATGCAATAGTTGCGGATAGCTTCATAGTACTGCAACTTAGTCTCTTGTGCTATTGGGAGGCCCAGATAAAAGGACATAAAGTTAGCAAATGATGAGGCTGTTTTTCATCAAGGATGATTTAAGAGTCTCCTTTCTTTCTTTTGTCCCTCTTTACCTACTCTGATTCTGGCAAAATGACAGACAGAAGGCAATTGTATCTGAGTTCTGGGTGATTTTTAGGTTTCCCACTAGAAAAGTTGGATGATGTATAGGATAAGCCTATGAAACTTTTCTGTTCACTTTATAGCCCTTCCATATTTTGTGTTTTGAGTTTAATAGTTTTCAACCCAGGATATTAAAATCACTGAGCATGTGTTCTGTGTTTCTTTAGTCAGTCTTTCCCACTTGATTAGTGTAAGAGTGGCAGTCAGCGGAGTTAAGTGTAGCTTTCTCTCATGTTGTAGGAACACCTTTCAGATAGATTGTCCCCACACAGCCAACATGGTAGAACTATATGTGACCACAGAAGAGACTTCTAGGAACAGAGACTCATAATTGTTCCCTATGGTGGGTACTTCGGTACATCATTTGGGATGCCATGTTTTCTAAGTCATCAATCCAGTTTTGATTTTTTTGTTTTATCATTTTTTCCCTTCTTCCCTGTTTGGGTTCAAATAATAGAAATTCTTATATTTGAGTGTAGTGAGTCATTTAATTTTTTTTTTTAGCAGATGGTTAATTTTCACTGATAGTGAATGTGAACCACCAAGATAAATAAATAGAAGCATGTAAAAAAAATGTACATAATTCATACCCATTCAGTCACTAGGACAGCCATGTTTGAAATGAGCATACTTACATAACACCTAAATGTAGCAATTTGGGATGAGGGTGTATTCTAAGTAAAAATCAAAGAAGTATTTTCTAAAATATACCAGTCTTAATTACAATGAAATTATTATTCTTTGTCTTTATAGGGATTCGTGGAACTGACAATATTTCCCACAGTTGCAAACTTGAATAGAATCAAGTTGAACAGCAAACAGTGTAGAATATACCGAGTAAGGATCAACGATTTAGAAGCTGCTTTTATTTATAATGATCCAACCTTGGAAGTTTGTCATAATGAATCAAAGCAGTAAGTTGTATACTTTAAACATTGATATCTCTGACTTCATTATTATTGTTTTTTCATATGATTGGATATCTTTTTTTTATTATTATATTTAATTGCATTTGACATCGTTTGTTTTCCCCAGTGGGTTCCCACCACCATTTCACCCGTGCACCGTCACCTCAGTCCCT